>JAUEJL010070141.1:0-16746 GCA_032274825.1 Drosophyllum lusitanicum | reverse complement strand
TGTCTCAAACAAACAAGTTTTTAACAAAGGAATGGAATGGCGTATTCCATTCCCTTCCTCATTCCTGCATAACAAACGCTGCCTAAAAGTATTAAAATGTGATTACAAAAACTACAAGTAAAAAAATAATAATCTAACACTTTTTTTGTTAAGCAATGTGAAAGGTTGTAATTAACTGAATGCACTTTGGTTGTAGCTAACTGAATGCACTTTGGTTGTAATTAACTGGATTCACTTTGGTTGACTTTCGACGTGTTCAAACATTTGATTTCTTTCGTATTTAGCTACATTTCTAAATATTACCCATTTGACCCTTGGAGATATAATTTAACCCAACTTGACCCATTTTTAGATAAATGGATTGAAATTGCCATAGTTAGCAACAAATGAAGTGCCCACATTTTCCAATTATATCCTACGGTTTACAAAAAAGATATAGGTCACTAATGAAATGAAACTTACCCCCAAATCATCCTTAGCAGAATTTGGTTTCCCTGAACCCATGCCTTTTTTCCCAGTAGTTGATGCTCGGACTCCTGAGTTAACCCTACTAGAAGCACCAGCTTTTCCTCCACGAGCAGTTGCTCCACTTTTGGTAGTAGAACCCCGGGCCCAAGCTCCATCTTGTGGTGATTTCCTTGTACCCCCTACTCCAACTCTTGTAGATCTTCTACTTGAAGTGTCTCGACTAGGTTGCCTCCATACATCAGGATCATCCATTGGAGCACCGGATGAAGTTGGGTACTCATCCAATGGTTCAAAAACAAATGATGATTTATTGGTAGATATAAGAGGTGAAGACGGCCTTCTACCCATGGAAGTATCCTTAAAAGACCTCTTTTCAGAATCCAGTTGTTTTACAACTTCTGTCTCCTCTGAGAGAGCTTTCTTTACGTTCATCCACTTTGAACGAACCAGGGGATCATCAAGGGAGCTCAAGTGCCTAAGAGGAAACAACGATGTCTTTTAAATCAAAACAATATCTGGATGATTAGTTTCAATATCAGAACTTGCGGTTGATAAAAAAATTGAAGTCTCGAGTCTAAGTCCTTTAGCAAACTTACTGAAACATCACATATATCTACCAAATACCTTATGATTCTTCACATAGCCAGCATACAGAAACTCAATTATAAGGTGCAACAACAATGTGCTTGAAACAATTCATTCCTAGTTTTTCGGTTTAGTGAAATTGATAATGATTATTTAATTATTTGGGTATGACGAAATAAACAGTTTCTAATAATCAATTTATAAGTTCCTATACAAAACTGATACTCCATAAACAATCAGATTTTACCAAACACTCAGTCGGCTGGTTATGATTATTTCATATCAAATAATCACTTTCGTAACACACTGTCAACCACCCCCAATAAGAGAGAACATTCTAGTGTCTGTCGAGTAAATCCAACAATTCATTTACATTTGAACTAAAAACCTTACAATTCTTCACGGACCTAACATACATTGCTCGATTCCAAGATTTGACAACAATGTGTGTGAAATATTCAGCTTAAAAACAATCTGAACAATGTGTTGGTTATGATTATCATATAAACACTATCAAAACCCATTGCCAAATATCCCCGGAGAGTGAAAATGTCATGTCATCTGTCAAGTAAATGCAACAATGCATTTACATTCGAACAAAAAAACTTATGATTCTTCACACAGCCAACATACAGCTACTTGATTTCATGATTTAACACCAATGTGCGTGAAATAATCCGTACGTACAGTTCAGGTATTGAGAATTTGATTACGATTAATTGATTATTTGGGTACAGTAAAATAATCAGTTTTCAATAATCAATTTTAAGTATTCGCAAGAAACTGATTATGAGTATGGTTATATTGGGTGATGTTACATGTAAATCCTTAAACAATAGAATCTGCCAAACACAGAATCAGCTAATCCTGATTATTTCATATCAACTAATTACGTCTAAAACCAATGCTAAAAACCCCTGAAAGTGAAAACATCCCTTTTTCTGTCAGGTAAATCCTAAAGTATGTATACATTTGAACAGAAAACCTTGTGATTCTTCACAGAGCCAGCATACAGTAGCTCGATTTCAGGATTTAACAACAATGTCCGAGTGTGTGTTGTTGTTGCTGTGTGTAAAATTGAAATGAAAACAAAGAGACGGATGCAGTTACTTGTTGATCTGAGCGGTGGCACCATCGAAGAAGATAACCGACGTGTCATAGAGGCCTTCAAGTGCGTATTCTCTGGCTAACTTCAAATGATCTTGTAATCCTGCAATCGATGTGCCTGCCATGTGTGGTTAATCAATAGTACAGCTACTACGGTAGGAGAAATCCTAGGGTTTTTCTGATCAGTTCTTGAAGAAATTGTTTCGAATGGTGAAAGGAAAAAAGCTCGAAAGATGTTCGAATTGGCAGAAACAAGATTCAAATCGGCATTTGAATGTTAAGTAAAGCAGAAAATAATGGCCTTTTTGGAGTGAAGAAGAAGAGTTTGATG
Organism: Drosophyllum lusitanicum; assembly: GCA_032274825.1. Lineage (NCBI taxonomy): Eukaryota > Viridiplantae > Streptophyta > Magnoliopsida > Caryophyllales > Drosophyllaceae > Drosophyllum > Drosophyllum lusitanicum. Next base: position 14,255 of record JAUEJL010070141.1, on the reverse strand, counting down.
ATGACGGCGACGTTTAAACGGCTGAGAAACGGGGGCGTTTGTAATCAGTTGTGGTTATTTGCCGCCTGTTATCCACGTGTCTTCGTCACTCCCAATCAACGGTTATATGACTTACATCAATCTATTTATCTATATATCTAAATAACTTTTTTATAAAAGAAAACTTCTAAATAACCTTATTGTAAAAAAATGACATGTTTGCTCCAATTTGTACATGACAATATCATGTCATATATAATAAAAAGTAGTTGTTTAGATAATTATACACTTAAAATATGTGGATGAGAATTATAAATAATAGGCTTGTAGGGATGTTGTAAAAGTTACAATTGTTATTTATGACAATTTTGTGTTGTGTATAAATTACCTTCCTTGCTCAAATAGTTGAAGACGATAGCGTCCCTTTTCAACCCCTATTCTTTGATTTACACTCGGATCATCTCCCATTTACTTGCACAAATATTGTCTAAGATTTAAAGAAAGACATGATTATTAGAGTTTGTTAACAAAAATTGTTGAATATTGTAGTCATGTCTCCTTCGTTTGTTCTTTCCCTTCAAGCTACACATGTTTAACCATCATCTTATGTGTCGATCCTTTCATTTCAAGTCTTATGTCTACATAACCCTTCTCACTTCACGCATTTGCTAGGCAAATACATCTAATCTATACAATGTCTATTGCAATCGCCTCAGTTCATCATCTTCCTAGTTTAACTAAACCTTCTCAATTCCCAAATTGTATCAACCATGCGATTATATCGTACTCCTATTTTGTTTGTCATGGATTTCCCCTTTTGAATATATCACTTGCTTAAACCTCCAAGGTGGTGTCGCCATACGTACCTATCTCCTTACTCTATCATCCTTCTGGTTTGCTTGACGAATTAGGTGGTCAATACTTGGCTGAAACTTTTGGGTTGTGATTTTTGTTTAAGCAAAGAAAAAGGAAATCAAGTATGGTTCCAAATATATACGTTAGTAAAATATAAGCAACAGATAATCTATAAAGCAATAATCATTTCTATGGATGGCGAAGCGAAAGGGCAACAAATAAAACAGCAGCTTGAAACCATTACAATAGTAATACAATCTAAGTACGTTCTTAAAAATGGTTAGGTTAGGAGGCTAGCATGTTTGATAGCTTAAGAAGAAGTTTTCGATTGATTTAGGGTTCAAGGCTAGAACGTAATCAAACAGAAGAAAAAATTGATGCGGTTTATTATCTCCGTTTTTTAATCAACCATTAATTTCATGATTCAAATTTAATGATAAATGAAGACCAAGAATCTACGTGGTCTATGTATGCTAAGACTCTTTAAAGTTACCAATCGAAGGCCACGTAAGTTGACAACATTCCAATTGCAACACACCATGTGTATAAGGAATACTCAGAAGGTGACAAATCAGCAAAATTCATCTTGCTTTACAAGATGATTAATATTCCAACACGGCATATAGAGTGATTAACATGTTATTATTAGAGCGGTTTGCATGTAAATTATTAAAAAGACAAAGAAAATAAAATACTAGTTATATAGCAATGACATTTGTGAGGAAAATTATTGTTTAATAAACATTAACTTCCTCACTAGTTATTATATAATTTGTTGTTGTAAATACAAAATAAGAAATCTAGCGGATTGTAAGATGAGTATGCAACATTATGTAGGTCATCTGCTGTTATTATCTTCTAATATATTGTAAAAAAATATATGTTTAATATAGTTCATACTTAATTTATAGTCCTAAGGGACTAATTTTAGCCTTTGAATCAATAACATCAATGGTTCATATTGCATTTTAAAATTTTGGACGGAGTGACATTTTCGTAATTCACATGTGATGCTTTTACAAATCACATGTGATTGTATACCGAATCACCCGTGATTAAATATTAAAATTTTAGGACTATGTTTTTTACATGTGATTATATATCGAATCACTTGTGATTGAATATTAAAATTTTAGGATTATGTTTTTGAAATTCGATGCGTACAATAACAAATCGTGACAAATTAGATATATTTTGATGTACTAAACCCTTTTAATAAATATTTAAAATAGTTATATCAATTCAAAAATGTTTTTCTTTTTGTGGTGAAACATTATATTTTTGTTGTTGAATGTGGAATCATCTTACTTGTAACGAAGAGAAGTTTTATATTTTAGTACTAAATATTTCTATTCAACTTCCTACTAACTAGGAATGAGCCAAAAAAATAAAACATTTGGGTCCGAAGCAGAACTATTTACACACTTTTGGATTGGTTATTAGTTCATATATTTTCTTTATTTTGTTTTTTCAGTTCCATCGGGTTCGGCTTTTGCCCAGAACCTTACTGGTATTTGAAAATGCATTTAACCGAAAAGCCCGCCCCGAGACCGAACCGCCTAGTATATTACAATTCGGTTTCGTTTTTTCGAAATTAATCTGTTTCGGGTCAAATTCAAAATCATGCACATCCCCGTTACTCCTTAGATGAAAACATATGTCAAATAACACAAAAAACATAAAATTATTGAATTTCACAAAGTGATTATTTAACGAGTATGAACATAAAATTATTGAATTTCACAAAGTGATTGTTTAACGAGTATGAAAGATCAATTAGGATGATCAAGAAGAAAATAGAATTTTGCATAGATTTTTACTCTCACTCGTTTACTAATATTTGAAAATGAGCGATAACACGCAGAGGGAACATGATGATAAATTTATTGGACAGTTGTCCACACTCCACAAACACAGACCCCAAAAATCCATGTAGATAAACTTCAAAACCGTTTCTTATGCCCTCCCTCCATATCTCTCTCACCCTGGGCGAGCAAGCTAATCTCATCTCAACCTATGTCGGTGGTTATGGATGTTTTGCACCGGCCGACGAAACCGATGACCACGTCATTTCCGCCGTCAATCTCCGCCGCATATGATCGGAATTTGAACCATAACCATCATGTATCGACCAGGTTCCTTCCCTTCCCAATTACTACTAGCAGCAGCTTCAGATCACTTCGAATCACCTCCCAGATTCACATCCACTCATCCAAATCAGGTACAACACGTTGTTTTGCTCTAGCTAGACCTGAATTTTCGTTAAATTTCTACAGATATGCTCATTTTATATTCAGTTTGATTCTATCGTTGCTGTTTGTTGTTTCTACTTTCACATACATGCACTATTTCGTTTGCTTGTAGAATGTTTGTAAGTATTGGTTGCTAATTAGGTTTCTGAGTTTGCGTATCCGTGACTAGTGATTTGGTTACAATGTGAGAATAGTGTGGTTCGTTTGGGTTTCTATGTCATCATTACTGTGATCGATCTACCTTGTACAAAGTAGCTAACAAAGATTTGTGTCCTTCATGGATGTTCAAGCTCAGGTTGGGTTGTTTGGGATGTGCTAGGTGTGAGACAGTGAGAGTGCAGAGGGACTCAAAATTTTGCGGTCCCAAAGTGTCTTCCAATAAATGTCTAATGAGAACACGAGACTGGTTAATAGTTTGAGGTTTAGTTATTTAGACAGTTCTTCTAATGCTGGTTATTGTGTATTTGTGTCTAGAATACTGTTGACTACTCATAAGATTGATGATTTGATGTTTCAACAGGACTAAGCAATGCTGTAAAATCGGGCTTGGTGGCCGATAAATAGCCACCTAGGCGGTTATCGGTGGCCAACCGATCTAGAAATCATATGATTGGTCAACATTATCGGGCATGGTCAAAAATTGGTCCTAGACGGTCAACAAAATGGTTTGACTTCATTTAAAAAAAACTGAATAGGGTTTAACACTTTAACAAAATGGTTGGACTTATGATTTTATTTTTTGAGTTTATTAAACTAATTATTGACTTATGGTTTTTATTTTTCAAGCTTGTTAAATGTTTTGATGGTTATTGACTTATTTTGTTAGGATATTCCTAATATTTTTTTTAAATAACTTCCTTTATAATTTAGGGTCCCGGCCTAGAAATCGATTAGTCACCGCCTTGGTCAATTAATCGCTTGAAGGTGGTTGACCGAGTACCTACTGTATACCGCCGAGCGATTTTTACAACCTTGGAACTAAGCTTTTCTAAATTAAGGTTACTAAAATCTTACTTATGTTCCACAATGTCAGAGTAAAATCTTAATAGATTAGCAATGGTATATGTTAAAATTGATAATTTGCAGAAAATTGACTTCAAGGGTTTGATTAAATGATTTGCATAAAAAAAATACTAGAAAGATGAATAACAAGTTCACATAATTTCGTCTGGAAGGCTGACACCTTTTGTGTTGCAATTAGTTTTGGGACCTCACTTTAGTGATCAGACAATTTTGCACTTTTGCATAGGGCCTCCAAAAACTAAGGAATGGCCCAGAGTGTAGACTTGAACTTTTTACTGCTTTGGTAATGCAAAGAGCTCTGGTTTGTGTTAGCTGAAGAATAGTTGGCAAGACAGTTTTTTCTTCAAAAGAAAAGGTTTGGAATTTAGAAGTAAACAATAGAATTTCGTTCTACCAGGTTTAAAAGCTCAAATTGTTACAATCAAATAGTCAATGCTTAGGCCTTGTATTGAGAGATGTATGTAGAGGGCATCCAAGTATTTCACTTTTTTTAGTAAGGCCACCAACATATTTCAACTACTTTATATCCCACCCAAGGCCCTAAGCATATGTCTGGTTTCATTTATACTAATTTTGGCCAAAAAGGTGCCGGATGACAAAAACACCCTTCTTAAAAAGACAAAAATACATTTGATGAGGTGTTTACATGTTATAGGTTAAAATAGTTGTTTTTCAAAAAAAAATGTGGACATGTTCGTCATAACATGTTTTTGCTTAGAGTTGCTATAAATGAAACAAGAGACAATGTTAGTGGTCTACAAAGTAGTTTCTATTTATGGGCACGGGGTGTCCTTAATGGAAAAGATTAAATACTCGAGTGGACTCTACAAATACATCTTTACACTATGGCATATTATTGTGCGTAATCAACTAGGAATCTAAGATTCCATGTGAAGACAATTGACTTATGTTCTTCATCGATATCTTTTTCTCCTTCAAAATTTGTTGAGAATGTGATTGGCATTGTAGAAGTATCTTTTTGTCAAGTAAGAGACTTAAGTGGCGGGGAGGAGAGAGGATTGAGAAGGTTTTTGGTGCATTTGTATATTTCTTGTAAACATAGATGTAATATGGGAAATAATTGATCATCATGTCGGCCTTAACTGTACAGGTTTTAATGTTTGAGAGGAAAACGTTATGTTCTGCATCAAAATTTAATAAAAGCTTAAGAGAACTGAAAAGTGTACTTATGAGGCTCTGTGAAATCCTGTTTGTGATGGTCATGGAGACCAGACTTTTTTTTATGGCGGTGTTTAGAATATTTAGTTTCCAATGCTCTTGATTTATAAGTGGTTTCTTCTGTTGGAAAAGGACATAATTAGGTTCTGTTTGGATGAAAGTGTGTGTTTTCACAAAGTGCAATAATGTTCAAAACTTTAGTAGTTTAGTGGATGCCTATTACGCTAATGCAAATCAGTGTTTATTTTTAACAGTTGGTTAATATTTATTATGTATCTTCTTCTTCTCTTTCTCTCATGATTGAGACGTTATAAATGCAGGGTATGGATGTTCATGGCTGCGAGACAGCTCAACCTATAAGGATATTGTAGCCAACTACGGAAGGAGGCATGATTCATTACCAGCCGTGTTTCCAACTACACCTGCAGAAGTTTCATCTGTGAAGGATCTTTTCGAATTTATTTGCTCAGGTCCTCTTATAGACAAACTTGGGTTCACCCCAGAGATGATAGCTGAGTCTATAGACAAGTGGTTAGAGAAGGGATTTCATGTGTGTAAATTGTTTAAGCTCAATGAGCTGTACCTGACGACACCCCAGAAAGCTAGAATTTATCACTATTATATCCCAGTCTTCTTGTGGTGTGAACAGCAGATATCTGATCATAGGTCCATGTTTAAAGATGGAGATGACATCCCTCCTTTGGTGGTATTTCCCTAATCTTCTAATTTCAATTTTCTTGTCCGTTTGACAAGTGCCATTTGGCACTATAGGATATACAGCTGATATACTTGAGAAAAGATGAAAATTGTTGGCAAGAAAGGACGATGTATTCTATCTTTCAATTAGTGATTTTAACAAGTGGCGAGGTGTTTTATGTTAGAATTCGTTATATGTTTTTTTATGCTGGTTTCCAGCTTTCTCAAATTTGCTCATGTAACCAATAGATATATGCTTAGATATTTTGCTAATGCAGTATAAGGGGGTGTGTTATGTTTGGCTATTTGTTTTGAAAGTGATTGTGTGATAGGTAAATGAGTAATTAGGATCAGACAATCAGCTATAAGAAAACAGGCTGCAGGAGGTAGTGTTTGGATGTACTTCTGCTGTTTGAAGCTGTCATAACAAGATAATTATTTGTTTGAGAGTTTGCAAAAAAAAATTCTGAGGATTTATATGTTCCTCTAGTAATCAGATCATCAGAATCAGTTTGTTGCCGCTATGTGTAAACTGATTGTCAAACTGATTATTCATTATTTAACTTCTAAATGAATCGAATAACATCACTTTCAATATACCCAAAAGACCAAGCAGTAGAAGCCGATTATCTGCAACTTGGAAGGGCAATATCGAGTAATCACTTTCAAAAGACAATGCTAAACACACCCTTAAGTTGCTACATGACATCCTCTGTTGTTATGCAGATTGGCTTTAGTGCTCCACAAGGTTGTGGGAAGACTACACTTGTCTTCGCTTTAGACTATCTTTTCCAAACATCAGGGAGGTAGAGTTCAGAGTAATGATACATTTGTTGTAAAATGGCGACATAATGAATTTATAACAGTCATGAGAAACTTCAGAAATTTCTAACATGTTGTATTTATCAGGAAGTCCGCAACTATTTCCATCGACGATTTCTACTTAACATATGATCATCAGGTAATACTCAAAATTAGCACAAAATTTTACTTTTTGATTGCATGTTTCTTTCTTGGGGCGAAAATAATTGTACTGATAAGCTAGAACTTTTAGACACCTCATTAACACTACTTCATGACCTTTGTTTTTATCTGATGTTTAATCCGATTATAATTTTATTTTTCAGGCTAAACTGAGAGAAAACAATCCTGGAAATGCTCTTTTAGAGGTAGGATTTCAATGCGCTTTTTCCTTTACAACAGAACTTGAAACTGGCACACTTTAAGTAACTAGTTCACAGGAGGCTTTTTGTTTATCCACAGTTTCGTGGAAATGCTGGAAGCCATGATCTCTCTCTGTCTGTTGAAACACTAACAGCTCTAGGGAAATTGACTACAGAAGGTGAGACCGACACTCATTTTGTCCCATGTGTGTAGAGGTGGCCCAATGCGCGGGTAGGGAAACAGGTTCGGGCCAAGATGGGTAGTTTTCTACATGTCTGCTCAGATTGGGTTGACCCAAAAACCTTTCTTTGTCAATAATTTAGAATTTTTATGTAGTTAATTTGTTAGTTATGATTACAAAAACTATGTTATTGCAAATTTGCAATAATAATAATCTAGTTTTTGAATAAAACATTTTGCAATTGTTTAACCCATTTGACATATCTCCTCTTCTCTTAGCTAATTTTTCTTTAATTTACCCATTTGATCCATTAGAGATAAGACATAACCCAGCTTGACCCATTCATAAGTTAATGGGTTGAAGTTGTCATTTTTTTCTCCAAGTTTCTAACTCGTAAACACTTTTTTGTCCAATCTATTTACATTTTTCTAAGAATAAATAAATAATTAAATATGGTTATAGAAACTATATTATTTAGATAATAATCTATTCTTTGAATAAGACTTTGGGAAAATTGACCAATTTTCCTACTTTCTAAGTAATCCTTGTTATTCAGTGGATTCCCGAGAACTACTTTGTTAGGACTGAGGAATTTCTGTGTAGCTAAATTTGTTATATTTTACCCGTTTGACATGTCACAGATAAAACATAACTCAAATTGATTCATCCATAAGTAATTGGGCTGAAATTGCCACCTTCACACGTGTATCTTATATTTTGCTTAATAACAAAATTCAAACTAAATTTTGGTGCTCAAAACATGTTCAGGTATGAAGATGAAGCTGCCCAGATATGACAAAGTAAGCATCCATCACGATATTATCACATATGTATCTTCTGAAAGACCCCGTGCCATTTTTCTTTGATAATTTGATTTGAAGGTTTTCCTGACTGCAGTCTGCATATAATGGTAGAGGTGACAGAGCTGACCCTTCGGTATGGCCTGAAGTTGAAGGACCATTAACAGTAAGTGAAACTCATTAGCAACTAAACGGTTCAACTGCTATGTCTATTACTAGAGGAGACAATTTTGACCCAAGTATTTATAAATGGTTCAACTTGAGCTATGTTTTATCCCTAAGGGGTCAAACAGGTCAAATAAAAGAACTTAAAAGGAAACTGTTCAAATGGGTTGACAGGTCAAAAGTCGCAACATTATTTTTAATTTATAGAATCTTATAAATCATTCTATTAAAAGTATTTCATTGTTATATAAGTAATATAATTTTTGTGATCATATTTGACAAGCTTCGTGTTTATTAAAATAAAGTTGAAGAAGTTAGGGACAAAAAGTGTTCTGGTATTGACCCGTTATCCAACCCGCTCATTTCCTAGCTCTGCCTATTACCATTGATTGTTGTTGTTTATATTGGTATAGATCGTATTTATTGCTACGCTAATTGTTTTGGTTTGCTAAACTAGGAATGAGATCAGAGGATGTCAATTCTTTAATTGCAAGTATATATTGATGGCTTAGAGTAGACATTAAAACTCCTGTTCATTTTGTTTTTTTCCCGCTTAAAGAAGGATTTAAATGGAATATTTTTCCTGCTAATTTGAGATGTTCTTTTCCTATGCTTCGTTATTTAGGTAGTCCTATTTGAGGGCTGGATGCTTGGTTTTAAGCCCGTTCCTGCTGAAGTAGTCAAAGCTGTTGACCCGCATGTAAGGAATTAGATCATGTTATGTTCATGTGTTTGTATTACTTCTGGGAAATCACTAATATTGCCTTAAAAATTCATCTGCAGTTAGAAATAGTGAACAAAAATCTAGAGGCTTATTATAATGCGTGGGACAAGTTTGTCAAGTCATGGATTATTATCAAAATCAAAGACCCAAGTTGTGTCTACCAATGGCGGTTGCAGGCAGAGGTTGCCATGAGAGAAGCTGGAAACCCAGGGATGACTGATGAGGAGGTCTGCATCATTTTATGTTCAACTTGCTTTAAGTCTTGCTAAAGAAGTGGCATAATGGGCATGTCGGGGCTAGTCGGGTAACGGGTCAAACAGGGTTAGAGTCAAAAGGAGTAATCTTGGTATGGGTTGAGTCGGGTTCGCTCAATAATCAATATGCTTTCAGTTCAAAACTTTTACTTTATTTATAGATAATTAGTGTTCCCAATATGATTATAAAAATTATGTCATTTGATTAATAACATTATTGTTTGAATAAAATGATTTAAAAGATTTTATCGCATAAACCATTTCAATTATAACATGTTCTACATTTAAGCTATTTTCCTATTTTACCCACTTGACATGTTAGAGATCAAACATAACCCAAATGAACCCATTCATAAATGACTGGGTCAAAATCGCCACATCTAATGCTAATAGCATGCTGTCGATGAATGGTTGGGAAATAAAATGATTTTTATTTCTTTGGTGATATGTGATGCAGGTGATGGATTTTGTATCAAGATATTTGCCGGCGTACAACGCGTACCTCCCTACACTCTACACGGAAGGACCAAAGGGTTCAGATCCTAAGCGCACCCTCATTGTTGAAATTGATGAAGGAAGAAACCCAATCCTTGCCTGCTAGATAGAGGTAATTACTACTGCTGTTTCTTTGTTTTACTTCAGGTTCAGAGTAAAATCTGTATATTTAGAAGCCTAAATGCATTATAATATAACTCCATTCTTTATATCCAATTCTAGTGTAAATGAAAAATATGCTATATACTCACTGCTTAATAAGAGTAATTCTCTATCTGTGTGCGCGTGTGTTTATCTCTCTCTCTCTCTCTCTCTCTCTATATATATATATATATATATCTTTCTACACAAACAGACAAATCTGGATTAAATAAGAACTAACTATATGGTAAGAACCATAAAACTTCTCTTGACAACTCATTTCAGATGCATGTGTGAAATTTTGACACACATGTATCTAATTTTAATGCATCACATCCAAATTCCCTTATTGCATTTGAAATGAGTGGTCAGGAGTGTTTTTCTCAATTATTTAGTTCTTATTGGAACTCTCATAAACTATGATATCGCTCATGATCTTTGTGGTTAGAGCTTGTACACAGAGTTCATAAGCACGATAGAGGTAGAAACAATATATTGGAACTAGATGTGTTAAATGCAACCCATTTAAATGAGTCTATTTAGGTTATGTTTTAACCTAGAAGGGTCAGGACTCAGGTAAAAAGGTTTGGCTGAAGACGAAAGGGGTCAATGGGTCAAAAAGGTTAAATAGGTTGATTGTTGTCCTAAATATAGTCCTTCTCTGCATACAACCTCATAAATCGCTTTATTCAAAGTTTCAAACATTATATTACTGTTGTAATAACATATGTCCTTGATCATATGTAACTAACAATTTTTATATTTTTGATTTTTTTCCTAAGTGAACAATAAAGTGTCTGCAAGTCAATTTGACCCGTTTTGGTCCACAGTACTCCACACTAGAGACCCGAACCCATTTTGACCCGTACCCAATCCATCCATTGTGCCATCTCTAGTAGGGACACACATCTAACACAATTTAGGCATGGCAGCCTAGCAGAACAAGTAAAAGAACTTAAAACTCACAGCAAATAGAATTGTAACATATGTAGGTACATAAGATTGGGGTTTGCAAGTAGCCTCTAGGAAAAAAGTTAATAAGAAAACTAGTCCAAATACAATGCCCAACTTCGATTATATGGGACTACTTGCAACAGCAGCAAGCACAGTCCAAACAGCCTTCACACTTCTTGGGGCAGCAACAACAACAAAACATTGTGAAGAAGCTGCATTAATAAATTTGAACCATGAGGTATGTTTTATTTAGAAAGGTGATTGAACCAACAACCTCCATAAGATTACTAATTTAGGGTAGGCCGGGCATAATAGAAGCTAAAAAATTTAATTGTGTATTTTAAAAGTGGTTACCCGAAACTGAAAAAGCAAATCAGATAATCAGCTGGAACAAAATAGGTTGTAAAACAATAGTATTTGAATTTACTTATGCTGTTTGAAAGTATTTCGTGAGGTGTCTGGGATTGCGTTTTATCCTTGATTTTCTGTTTATTGTGTTTCGAGAAATGCTCGCGAGTGTTTAGAATTGTGTTTTGCCAACATGATATCATTTCCTTTTGTGTACCAAAACCACAGCTTTTATGAAGCTGCTTTCCACTTGCGTTTTGGAAACAAAACTCAACTCAATCTCAAACACCCCCTAAATAAGGGGTAAATAGGTAACTTTACTTTACTCTCGCATAATGTATCTACTTGTCACTTGTTCATATAACTAGAAACAGAATCTTGTTTATCCAGACTTTAAAAAATGATACTATAAGTGGTAATATTCAATTAAGCACTTTATAAACACAAATCCAAGCACTCCTTTAGGTAAACATGAATAGAATGCAGACAAGAAGGTATACAGACCAGGCATACAGGCAACCCCGTTCCTCCTTACGTTGTTTGACATCGTCATGGTATGACATCTCTTGTCTTTTCGGCGCTTCTGACATCTTTTGCCTGTTTAGATCTAATTATTTGGATATTTATGCAGTGCTTGTAACATAAAAGAAACAAAGGAGAATGAATATGTGTATGAGTTGTATGACCAGATTTAATGAGGGTGGTAGTTGGTGGTTATCAACCAACAATAGGCATTAGGTTTAAGCCCCCACCCCAACTATATACCATCATGTCAATAATAAATGTTGTCATTCTATCATTGTACTTTAACATACTTTCAAGTTTCAACTCAGTTGGTTTTTTTTCATAATAATTTTTGTTACAACCGCTTGAACAAGCCGAGTTGAAAGTAGGTTAAGTATAACGATTAAATGACAAAACAATATAAAAAAAAGCTCTATTTTTTAATCGTTTCACTATTTCCTCCTTAACCTACTTTTAACAAATTATCTTGATACGTTTGACCCATTTGCATAACTGTTATAGAATGACTGTTAAAATAATAGTTAGAAGTTAGTTATAATTAATTATATATTGCCTTTAAAATAACGTTTTGAGTGTCTATAAATAGAAGTAAAAACACGAAAATAAATACTCTCTTATCGAGACGAATATCATCCAATTATCCTTGAGTTGATTTATTATAACTCATCCATAGAGTAGAAATACAATTCAAGAAATGTGTTTTACATGATCGATATCAAGTCCTTGTTTCTGTATACACCATACCCACATTCTAATTTCCAGTATTACAATTATGTAGATGGTGTACGGAATTGCTCATTTAACTAATTTAAGCACTATTTAACTTACCAAAGACAACTTATATTTCACTCTAAAATGTAAGCTTGTAATTTTATATCCGTAAAAAACTATCCTTAATCTTTAATATATATTTTTTTAAAAGGTTATGATGTCATCATTTTACTTCTAAATTTTTTTAACTACTAATCATCCTCTTTTGTTTTCTAAAATGGCAAACAAATGAAGTGTTTTTTACATCAACAGTCTCAAGCCATGAATTTTGAGTTAGTTGCGGATCTTAAGTAGAAATGGGTTACCCATCTTAATCGGATCTCATGTCATCCATAAACATTCTTCAACGAAACTCTAATTCCTGATTCAACTATTATCGCAATTTTCACCAACAACTATCGGATCACGTGTCAATTTCTAATCCTTAATTCCACTAATAACTATTGACGCAACTCCATAAGTATATCAATTTTCTTTCTTCATCTTTTGATTTTTATAGGCGTATATCAATTTACATTAACAATCCCCCGTGCTTATACTCGAGGTATTAAACTAGTTATTTTTAAATAAACAATCTTAAACTACGTATTGAGAGCAGCTCATTTCAGTCTCAAATACCGTAACTCGTTTTCTTCATTATGCCCTTTTAGAAAACATAAAGGCCATAGGCTGGAATTAAGGCAGGAAAGGAATTGCCTATTATCATGGAATGCAAAAAAGTATGTCTGTTTATAATCTCTAGAATGTAATAAGTCATTCCTTAACGAATGAGATTCTTTCAATAACTGCCCATTTCATTCAAACACCTCCCTGTTTTTTTAAGGCAAACTGGAATTTTATTATAAACAAGGAGATCTGTACATCATGAATCAAAAGACCCAAGAAAGCGTAAACTGCAAGGCGCGAAACGAGGCTTTAGCCGACCCAAAATTTGAAGCAAAGCTAGATACAAAATCGATGTACATATAGCCGGTCTTAACATCCATCGAGAACTGATGTGAGACCTCCATTGAGATCACCAAAAACACCAGAAACTACTGCAGAGATACAAAATCAATGTACAAACACCACCCTGTTTTCTACGCTAACGAACTTACACATCGACTGTTTAACATTGTAACTTTCAAGTCAATTTTCGCCCAATTTTAGTCTCTATTTAATTTGCTAGAATTTAAAAACTAGCAGCCACATTTTAGCTGCTAATTTAGTTGTTAGTTTATAAACTAGCAACAGCCCAATTTAATTAATTTAAGTCTATAATATTAGCTAAGCCCAAAGTATTGTACGCTAGAAAACATTGGACCCGATTCACGACGGGTAAAGTTCCCTATATGGTCTAACCAATTCAATAGTTGTCTCTCTACTTCCATAAAATATACTTTTAAATTAGATAAAATACTTAATAACCAAATTAGTCATAAAAATTATTGATCCAATTTAGTTATAATTTGTGAAAGTAATAACCCAAGTACCCAACAAGTTACATACTGTACGTTAACTATCTTGTTGCTAAATACTTGATATTCATTTTGATCCTTAGTTTTTATACTACGTACGTACTATACCATATCACCACCATCAAATGTATTATACATACATACATACATACATACATACATAGGGGAGGGTTCAAACGAGAACTGTTTTTCGTACGAGAACTTCGAGAACAAATCTTGGCCATTCAAGTGGTAAGTAGAATTCATGAATGAAGAGCGTGGGGGGATTGAGTGTGGCAAGGTGCATGTAAGG
>JAUEJL010070130.1:0-16747 GCA_032274825.1 Drosophyllum lusitanicum | reverse complement strand
AACACTTAATCAAGTGTATACAAATCATGGTATTCAATTCTCAATTCATTGTTAATATATGTTATAGATATATTAATTGTTATGTTATCAGGCACTCACCTGACGAGCTTAAACTGATTATTATAGTGTTCCGGGTCTTCTCTGTTGTCAGGCTCACCTAAACAATCACCCCGAATATCAGAACAACACGAAACAGCAAACCGTATGCTGAAACAGGGCTCCTTGCGGCCACAAGCAAAACAGGTTGCGCCCACAAGGGCTGGCAGGTCCTTGCGCCCGTAAGGAAGGGCCTTACGGCCGTAACCAACATACCCCTTGCGGCCGCAAGGGTATTCCTTGCGCCCGCAAGGACTGCTACGCAGACCTGTGCGATTTCCAGCTTCTGTTTTGCCATGTTTCAACCCCAAAACTCAACCAAACGATTCCAATCCAATTTCCAGTGTTCATATATGAAATAGGTACTTAAACTAAGCTAGAAACAACTCTTAATTCGTGGTTTAACATACATTTCAAGGATTGGGATCAAAAATCACCATTTTTGACCCATTTGAGCTTTTTATCCAAATCCAACTAAAACCAACACTTTAATCCAATAATCTGATTGTTTATCACTTAGAAATGGTGTAGGAACATATTGGAATCATTGGTTTCAATTATAGAAACCAACTTGCAAATTTGACCCATTTGACCTAAATGGTCAAAACTCAAGAACATGAACAAGAACTTACAAGAAGGTTGTAGATGAAGAAGATGAAGTCTAGGAACAGATTGTAACTTGGATTTGTAGCAAAAACTTGAACTTGATTAATCTCTTGGAGCTCTCTTCTTGAATTTGCAAGAACACAAAGAAAGTGTTGAGTATGTGTGTATGTACGTATGAGTGTGTATCTGTGCAAATATTAGAACCGACTTGTGGGTTGATAATATCCACAAGTGGGTATCTTGTTCCCCTTTTCAACATACAACTCGTCTCTCGATTACCCGTTTTAACTAACGGAGATATTTTTGGAATCTTCTTTCTAAACCGTTTAATATTTTATTATTTTTATCTATTTTTATTAATATTTTTATATTATCATTTCTTTATTATTTTCTACCAATTTCAATCTAATTAATTAAATAAAATTCTTTTATTCAATATTTAAATTCTAGATTTCAACGTACCAGATTCGAACACGACTAGGCCCAATCTGAGGATGTTACAATCAACAAATTATACAACTTGGGTAATTCGGATGCAAGTTATATTGGAAGCAAATCAATTATGGGAAGCAATTGAATATGAATCGAACGATGAAAATATAGACAAGAATGCAATTGCCTATATTTATCAAACATTGCCGGAAAACAGTTACTTCTTGTATCTAAATACAAGACTGCAACGGCAATTTGGAAAGCCTTAAGAATAAGACATGTTGGTGTCACCGGTCGAAATTACAAATACTCAAATCAAATTTTGAGTTGTTACAAATGAAAGAAAATGAATCGATAGATTCATTTATTACAAAATGACAAAGTCGTATGGATCATTAATTCAAACTATTAATAACATGATCAGAACTAATATCATTCATGCTTTCCTTCCTCCTTCCTATTGGGACTATGT
Source organism: Drosophyllum lusitanicum (assembly GCA_032274825.1). Taxonomy (NCBI): domain Eukaryota; kingdom Viridiplantae; phylum Streptophyta; class Magnoliopsida; order Caryophyllales; family Drosophyllaceae; genus Drosophyllum; species Drosophyllum lusitanicum. Next base: position 15,141 of record JAUEJL010070130.1, on the reverse strand, counting down.
TCTCACCTTTGACACTTACATCAGTATCCTACCTGCTACTACCATTCATAATTCCACACATACCCAAATTCTATCTCACCGTACCCCTACCCGCTCACGTATTCGAACCTTCAGATGCTTATGCACTTCATGTACCGCTACACCCAAACTCTCTTGTCAGTTTATTCCTTGCATTTGCCTCATATACCCTCATAATGACCACCGAGGATACTTATTTCATGATCTGACCACCAATCAATCTATCATCTCTTGTAACGTAACCTTCAAGAAGACATTTTCTCATTTACTCGCCTATCTTAATTTCGATCTTCATCCTATGATTTTCTTCAATGATGTACTCCGGTCTTCTTACCTCCTACATCATTATCGAACCCCTCACTGAGCCCACATTAAATATTGCTCCAAAGTTGTCGACTCCATTGACACCTCCACCTCACCTATGGCTCCTCTCCCATTATCACATTCAAACATGGTCTAAAAGTGGGACTTTTAAACCGAGTCAACATATCTCTCTTGACACTCGATCTATATCTCATATTCCCTCAAATCCTAAGCTTGCTCTTTTTGACCGAAAATGTAATAATCCTATGATTGCTAAATTTAATGCTTCAATTAAACAAAATACTTGGGAGTTGGTTCCTCGATCGTCTACCAAATGCTAATATCATTCATTGACATTGCATTTCAAAATAAGTTCCATGTTGATGATCCTTTTGAATGATACGAAGCTCAACTCATGGCCAATGGAAATGTCATGAAATGAGGACCAACTGTGACAAAACATTTAGCCCAACGGTCAAACCAGCAACAATCCAAATGGTTCTTAGTCTTGTCTTGGGCCAAAAATTGGCCTATTCACAGGCTTGACGTTAAAAAATATACATTTTTGCATAGTGACTTACACAAGACCATCTGTATGTATCAGCCTCCATGTTTCTCTCATCCTTCATATCCAAGTTATGTTTCCATACTTCACAAATATTTATGTGGCCTCAAATAGGGTCCCGTGTGTGGTACCTGCATTTTGCTAATCATCTTCTACATCATGGTTTCACGTGCAGTATGAATGACACTTTTGTGTTTATATTCTGCCAGCACAATGACTCTGTCTATCTCTGTATCTACCGCAATCAATTCAAGTATCAGAAGAATTGCAATGTAAAACTATGATCATGTAGAGAGAATCTGTTTTTCCCATAGAAAACGCATAGTTCATAACATTTAAAATGACAATTCATACATGACACATACTGTCATATCCCTATATATACTCCTAAGAGTATATTTCGTGATGGCCCCTAAAGTTTGTTTTTAATACAAACTTCACCCACAATATAAACTTACATTTCTATACTATATTTTGAACTTAACAATCTTCCTCTTTGTATAGAAATAAAAGTTGTTGCGTCTTTTTAGCATTTGATGAATCTAACAATCTCCTCTTTTTGAATTGTGCAGATCTTCTTTTTCTATCTGCATTTTGTTGAAGCTTTATGGGATTCATACTTGAATGATTTCTTTTTAATCTTTGGTCTTTTTCTTTATGTATTTAGAATGTCTTCTCATCTTGAAACATAAACTTTTCAATTTTGAGAATAGTCTCTTTACTTCAAAGTATTGATGAGAACTTGGTCATGAAAGCACACAATAACATCATTTTTCTATTTTCTTCTATCTCACACCAGTAACCTAAGGTGAAGAACCTTTGGTTGTATGAACAATTTAGCATATAGTGGTTTTCAGCATATTCTTTCTCTGATCTTGAGCTGTTTAAAATTTAGATAAGCTTTGATTTACAAAGAATTTGAGTCTTTTGATTTCTCCCTCTAGGATGTAGCATCCTCTAAAATGTAGCTCTTGATCTCTTCTCTTGATTTTTCACAAAAATTCCTTTTCTTTTTTTTTCTTAATCCCCCTGACTTGTCATATAAGTTATGTTTGAATGAAAATTGTCTCCCCTTCATGTGGTATTGTCTTCCCTTAAAGAGAAATTATCTATAAAATTGTCTCCCCCTCATGATGATCATGATTTGTTCATGAACATGATGCATGTGAAATTTTTCTTCATGAAGGTCAATTGAAAAATATGTAGTATTGAAGGTTGTCAACAAGGGGAAAAGTAACTCCGAGATCACATAGATTGCTCGTTAGCATAACAGTGTGTGACCTACGTTCAGAAGTGGCATAATGTTAATTCCGGTAGGATTTCCATCTAATCATTGTGAATATCACATAAGATACCACTCCAAGATGTTCCCGTATTAGTCTTACAGACTGGATACTTGTGATAATCCACATAGTGTCCTAAGAAATGAAATATATTTTACAAATACGCTTTAGACTCTATAGTGCATAAAAAAAGTCGGGTATCGGAGCAGCTTGTTCTCCTTGTTTCAATATCAACAATCTCCAAATGAGATGTCAATAGAAATGTGCTTATTCTCCGTGAAAATTTGAAATAATTATCCTTTAAAAGATAAGAGTAGCTGGGAGGGGTTAGTGCATTGCATCACTGGGTCCATGATGTCTATTTCAATTTAGTATAAAACTAGTAGTAGGTGTGGCTACCCAGATTGATATTGTTTAGTGAGGATTTTCCTTTTCTTTTGATCCTTTCTCTCACCCTTTCCTCAAACTCTCTTTCCAAAATGATGTAAATGTATCTTGTTTGGATACACTTGGACACTTGTTTGATTGATGTGAGCAATCATTGTGATTTTCAACGCGAATGGTATTCAAGAATAAATATGTTGAAAAATGATTGTCAAGAAAGATTTGAAATCAAAGAATGAACAATCATGAAATTTATGAATCACATAAATGAGAATGACTTTTCTCGCAAAAGATTATGAATGTGAAAGATTTTAGTTAATCATAAGCACCCTCATCTCCTGTTCCATCCCTCTCTTTTTCATTTTACCTCTGCACACCAATCAGTATCCCGTGATAACTGATTCTGCTCACAATTGACTTAGTAAGTAACCCTTACTATCTCATCTAATATATGGTGAACTCCTCGGACAGATCCTTCCGGTTCTGGATTGACCGTAGGAATATAAAATGCCTACACTCCCTCACTTATGGTATCGTGTTAATGACTTGTTTTATGTCATATTGTTAAGTGACACATGAATGAACGGTTCTCAAAAAGTATGAATTAGATAATTAATGGAAGGATTCCAGAATGATATTCGAGATGGAATCAAGAAATGAAAGGAGATCTTTCAATAGATCAACAAGAAAACAAGCAAGGTTAAGAATGAATCAATGAATAAATACCTTTTTGTATGTGAATAAGAAAAAAGATTTAAAGATAAAATCTTTTTGGATTTTGAATATTTTCTAATGTTTTTGATTTTTCAATGTTTTTTTTTGAATTTTCTGAAGAATAAAAACTTCCCCTAAATTGATGTGTATAAAAAAAACTTGTTTTTCATCAATTAGGTTGAGAAAAGAAAATTTTGCTCCCCCCCCCCCAATACAATCATTAGAACACAAAATATATCAAACATATATAAATTGAACAAAATAAGCATTGCAGGTCATTAGACTCGGGCTAATGCTACACAAAATGAATGAAAAATGAATTCAAAGGGAGAACTTTCTTCTCGATGATGATGAGATATAATCCTTTTAGCATTCTGAGCACAATGATCTTCACTTCGGTATGAATGATCTTTAGTGTGCTCCCACAATGTCTCTTATTGATTTAACTGCAAAAAGGAGTAGAAAACTTTGGTACCCATTTCGTTTCGGGTCCAGAATTGTTAGCACATGCAATTATAGGCATCCATATTTTTGTATTTTTAATGATAGGTTTATGGACCTTTTTGTTCAATGGTCCCGAATGCCAATGAGGAATTCCTTGTTTAACAACAAACTCATGTTTTTTTGTCCTTTTGAACTTTGACAAATCTTCTCTTTTGATAACCTTAACAAGTGCTTGACTGAATATACCACAAATGAATATTTCACGTCAGTTTTGAGCACAAAGTCAGAATTAGTTTTTGGTTTAGAGAAAGACTCGTGTTTGTTGTGTTGAGTGTAAAAGTTTTGCTTTTGAGGTTTACTCTTTGGTATAAAAGTAGACGAGAATTCATCATTTATAACATTCTTTACCCTGAACTCAAATGTTCTTGGAGCTGTCTCAGGATTTGTGATTGACAGAATTTTTCTTTGGAATCCATATCTGTTTCTTCTTTAATGACGACGAATCATCTGTGAGAGCAGAAAACCCCGAATAAGAACTATTTGAATAGTAAAAGTTATGTTTACCTTTAAACTTGGATATTTTATGTTTGTGAGAGAATATTGTTGCCTTGTGTGAAGCCTTCGGTTTTTCAAAAATGAAGGTCTCATCTGAATCTCCAGTATCTGCAACATAGGAGTAAAAATTAGAAAACTGGTTACTACAATGTGTAACTGAATCAGAAGGTTAAGGTCTAACGGAAGTCTTTTTGGATTCGCAATTTTTTCTACAATAAGCTTAGAATTGATGATGTTAACCTTATACTCTGTCTTTTCTTTCTCATATTTCTCTTTACAAAACCCAATGTCTTTTGGAGCTCAGATATTTTCTTTTTCAAAACTGAGTTGGGAAAGAACTGTGGAGAAGAATCATGAAGCTGTTGCTCTAGTCATTTGACTTTTTGTTGCAAATCAGCTCTTGCATCAGAAAGTATGTGCATTATCTTCTGATTATTGTCAAAAGTTCTCAATGCATCCTTGAGCTTTACAGAATAATTAGACACAATTGCCTTCAAGTTGGCATTGTTTGTGTTCAGTTCATCGACTCTGTTCTTCTCCTTGTTACAATCGGCTTGTATTTTCCCAATCTCAATTTCATATGATTTACACTTATTTGGTAAAAGTTGAGATTCCTCAAACACTTTGGATATTTGTTCTTTAATCTTTTCACTTACTTCTCTCGGAAATTTTGTTCTTATCTTCTCTTTTTCAACATCATGTCTCAACCTATCACTCTCCACATCATACTTCTGACACTTGTTCTTCAGATGTTGAGATTTCTCTGACTCTTTAGACATTTTCTGTTTGAGCATATCAATCTCTTCTTGGAGAGAATTTGCTCTATTTCTTTTAGTTTCAAACCTTTTAAGTTTTGAAGACTTAAAATGAATCTTCGTAGATAATTCTGGATTTGTCTTGCACAATTCAGAAAGTTGTTCATTTTGTTCATCCACTAAATTATCGTATAGAAGAAATATGTCTTTAACATGTCTTCAAATATTCTTTAGCTTCTGAAATGCAAGGATTGAATACCCACCTTTCTTAAAGATTCTCTTGAATTGAAATCTTGGTTAGAGTCATCTTTGATAAACTTGAATCACACAATGATCGTTGGAATGTTAAAAGATTTGATTTGACCGAATAACGGGTCACAAAAATAATGAAATTTGGTTAAAGATTTGAAAAACCAAATTTGACCAACGGGGCCTGTGGGCAGCCCAAGGGGTGGCAACTCCTGGCTGGGGTTGAAAATTCTCAAAAATTGGTTAAAATTGTTATATCAGAAAATTCAAAATTTGAATTTTAAACCATTTTGAATTCGGTTAACACTTGAATTGAATGAATCTCAATTGTATTTGTACCATCACCATTAAAAGAATTCCAAGTCGAATGTGAAGCAAAGTCAAATATCACACTGTATGTCAAACAAACTTCTGTTGGCGCTCGAATATGAATTCCTCAAACTCGTATATGGATTTAACGCTCGAATGAAAGACTTGTTAGCTCAAATAACACATGAACCTTATACCATTCAAACTCGAATTCCAAAACAAATTTAGTTAACGGTAATCAAATGTGAAACAAACCACAAATGCACGAACTTGAATAACCACAAAATTGATCTAGGGCGCTCGAATACTACTTGGTGGTTTTGATTTTGAAGTCGAATGTGAACCAAAGGGCGCTCGAATACTAAATCAATTTGAACGGCCGCTCGAATATCAAGTTAATTCTAACTCGAATACTAAACCACAAACAAGTTTTGTGAACTTTTCTTAACCTTTTCAAATCAAACACCCTGTTCTTAACCGTTCTTCGTGTTCTTGATAACCCGCGAAGAACTTCAAAAACTCATATTCAAATAGTTCCAAAAATAGATCAATTTCCAAATTATTTAATCCAGATCAACTCGGAATCGGTCTCTGAGCTAAACGCACACAAAATCTAGTATAAACATCATCTTTTGAAGATCAAAATTGCACTTTTTCTTCAAGAAACTTTCATAACCCGAATTCTGAAAATCCCAAATTGATGATCGAGATTGATGTTTTTATCCAAGAAAACAACCAAAAAGGATTAATCTAATCCATACCAATGCTCGATGATCAAAAATCAAATTAACAAGCCCTAAATTTCGAAAATAAAACCTCAAAAAAGTGAACAGTAGCGTTTTTTATGAACTGTGAACAGCAACCTCAAAAAATTCTTCAAGAATCAAGCCAAATACGATTGATTTGGCTCTAATCAATTCAAGTATCAGAAGATTTACAATGTAAAACTATGATCATGTAGAGAGAATCTCTTTTCATCATAGAAAACACATAGTTCATAACATTTAGAATGACAATTCATACATGACACATAATATCATATCCCTATATATACTCCTAAAAGTTTATTTCGTGATGGCCCCTAAAGTTTGCTTTTAATACAAACTTCACTCACAATGTAAAATTATATTTCTATACAATATTTTGAACCTAACAATCTCCTTTTGTACTTTGATGATATAGTCCTCACAACACCTTCTTTAAAATTAAAAACTAAAATCTTCAACGCCTTCAAAAAGGAATTTGAGATGAGTGACCTTCTCCCTCTTACATAGTACATGCTTGTTAGGTATCTTAGTCACGCATTGCCCAATGGGTATGTTCTTATTTCAATTCAACAAATATATGCGGAAAGTATTCACAAAAGAGCAAACATGGTATATTGCAAACCAGTTGCTACTTTCAGTTTGAGTGCTACCGCCACTCGACCTCTAGATGATTCTTCTTAGCTCGAGCCCTTCAATGAGCGCGTCACTTTCACTCGTCTAAATATTGTCTATGTTGTTCAAGAAAATATGTTTGTTTATGCATGCTTCACAAGAACCTCACTTCAATGCTCTTAAGAAGTTTCTTTCATATCTTGAAGGCAGTCATCTGAGCTTACACATGTATCCTTCATCCTTAGATCAACTGAGTGTGACGCCTGTTGAGTAATGTCCCACATCGGACGGAAAGTGACTTTGTAATCTACTTAATAAGGGTTATGGGCTACTCCTCTTATAACCAATTGGTTTTAAGTTGGAACCCCGCAAACTTACATGGTATCAGAGCAAGGTTCACCCGTGATTGGTCAAAGGCCACACGGACTCCACGTAACCCATAAATATCCATATGTTGGGCGGTAAAAAAAAGAACGCCACACGTGAGGGGGCGTGTTGAGTAATGTCCCACATCGGACGGAAAGTGACTTTGTAATCTACTTAATAAGGGTCCTGTGCTACTCCTCTCATAACCAATTGGTTTTGAGTTTGAACCTCACAAACTTACATCATACATATTATGAGTACGGTTTAAAAGATATGTATCTAATTTCGTTAAAAAAATACATTACCTAAAAGATTGATTGCCCTAGTACATTACTATCATAGTATCATATGTATTTAATCGTTAGACCCATAAAGTTTTACTCATGTGAAAATATTAATTCTTAAAAACAAATAGCTTTTACAATTATTTCTATTAAATTATTACTTTTTAGAATAGTGGATTAGTTTTTTTAAAACTAAAAATTATTTATTAAAGTTTCAATTAAATACGATTAATATTAATACATATTCACCAGCCTTATTATGTGTTTATAAGCACAAACCCCGATACACCCACTCACACTTCAGTCTCCCAAAGCCTTCTCCCATGGCTTTGCTCCTCTGTTCTGTTTTCTTCTTCGTCCTTTTCGCCGCCGGCGACGCCATTTCTAAAGACCCGGCAAGCAAAACTTACATTTTTCGAGTAGATGGTGGATCCAAGCCGTCGATTTTCCCAACTCACTACCACTGGTACACTACCGAGTTCACTGAATCCGGTAGCATCTTACACGTATACGACACCGTTTTCAGGGGGTTCTCTGCTTCTGTTACTCCTTCTCAGGCCTCCGCTTTGGAAAACCATCCATCTGTGTTGGCGGTCTTTGAAGACCGCCGGCGAGAGCTCCACACTACTCGTTCGCCGCAATTTGTTGGGCTGAGAAACCAGAGAGGTTTGTGGTCCGAATCAGATTACGGTTCTGATGTTATTATTGGCGTATTTGATACAGGAATCTGGCCGGAGAGACGGAGCTTCTCCGATCTAAATCTCGGTCCTGTTCCGAAGCGTTGGAAAGGTGTTTGCCAGACCGGAGTGAGATTCACGGCGAGGAACTGTAACCGGAAGATAGTTGTAGCTCGATTCTTCTCCAAAGGACATGAAGCTGCTGGTGGATTAGGAGGCGGTATTGGACTCGGTGGCGCGATTAACGATACAGTTGAGTTTCGGTCTCCGAGAGACGTTGACGGCCACGGCACTCACACCGCGTCGACAGCCGCCGGTAGGTATGTTTTTAAAGCTAGTATGGCTGGTTATGCTGCCGGAATAGCTAAAGGTGTTGCTCCGAAAGCTAGGTTAGCGGTTTATAAAGTTTGTTGGAAAGGCTCTGGTTGTTTTGACTCTGATATCCTTGCGGCGTTTGACGCCGCCGTTAACGATGGTGTCGATGTCATCTCGATCTCAATCGGAGGCGGCGACGGCATTTCTTCACCGTATTATCTTGATCCAATTGCAATTGGAGCTTACGGCGCTGTTTCTAGAGGTGTTTTTGTTTCCTCTTCCGCCGGTAACGATGGTCCGAATGGAATGTCGGTGACTAACCTTGCTCCATGGCTTACTACCGTCGGAGCAGGTACAATTGACAGAAATTTCCCGGCTGAAGTTATCCTCGGCGACGGAAGGAAGCTTGCAGGTGTATCGTTATACGCTGGTCCCGCAATTAGCGGAAAAAAGTATCCTCTAATTTATCCCGGAAAATCAGGAATTCTATCTGCTTCATTGTGTATGGACAATGCATTGGATGCTAACCTGGTGAAGGGTAAGATAGTAATTTGTGATAGGGGCAGTAGTCCGAGGGTGGCCAAGGGATTAGTGGTGAAGAAGGCCGGCGGTGTCGGAATGATTCTGTCCAACGGCGTTTCTAACGGCGAAGGTCTCGTAGGCGACGCGCATCTTATCCCGGCGTGCTCTGTTGGTTCCGACGAAGGAGACCAAATTAAAGCTTACGCCGGCACTGGCCGTGCTACTGCCACGATTAATTTCCAAGGAACGGTTCTCGGAATTAAACCAGCGCCGGTTGTGGCTTCATTTTCCGGCAGAGGACCTAACGGGATGAACCCGGAGATTCTGAAACCTGATTTAATCGCTCCGGGAGTCAACATTTTAGCTGCTTGGACCGATGCTGTCGGACCGACGGGATTAGATTCCGATACTCGTAAAATGGAGTTTAATATACTTTCGGGAACTTCAATGTCTTGTCCTCATGTGAGCGGTGCGGCTGCGTTGTTGAAATCTGCTCACCCCGATTGGTCACCGGCGGCAATAAAGTCAGCCATCATGACCACCGCAAGCACCGTCAATAAACAGCTCCAACCCATGACTGATGAATCCACCGGAAACGCAACAACACCTTACGATTTTGGTGCTGGACATTTAAACCTTGATCTAGCAATGGATCCTGGTCTTGTTTACGATCTCACCAACGAAGACTACGTGAGCTTCTTATGCTCAATTGGCTATGGCGCCAAGACAATTCAAGTGATCACTCGATCACCGGCGGCTTGTCCAATGCGAAGAAAACCGGTACCGGAGAACCTGAATTACCCATCAATTGCTGCTCTGTTTTCCACCGGAAAAAAGGGGGTTTTGAGGAAGACTTTGATTCGTAGAGTTAAGAATGTTGGGGATGTGAATTCTGTTTACACGGTGAAGGTGGAGGCCCCAAAGGGTATCACGGTGGCGGTTAGGCCGGGGAAGCTGGTGTTTTCCGACAAGGTTAGGGAGTTGAGTTATTATGTGACGGTGAAGATCGACGGGAAGAGTGTAGTGATGGGTGATTCGGGTGCAGTATTTGGGTCACTTTCATGGGTTGATGGAAAGCATGTGGTTCGGAGCCCCATTGTGGTGACACAGTTAGACCCACTGTAATTTATTTATTTATAATAATTATCCTGATCGTGTGGTGGTGTTTCGCCGGTAAATTAATCCGTTCTAGGCGTGTAGGGTGGCGAGTTGACGGAGAGTATGGCCGGAGAAAATAGTTTCTCCGTTAGGAGCAATGTATTTCGCTTTTAGGGTCACTTTTTTTTTGTTTGTTTTTTTCCCTTCCAAAATATGTAAAATATAATCATATGGTTTGATATCACCGAAAAATCACCGGAAACAAAGAAATTATTAGTTGTGACGAGTTTGAACTTTCTTTTTTACGAAACTTAACAATTAAAGGGTTATTTGTTTGCTACTTAATAGAACCATTTAGCGTTGAATGCTGAATCGTTTAGTAATCGGCGTGTTTAGTTGTGGTCTTTGAATGGAAAACCGTGCTGAATAAAACAGAAGAAATGTGCTGAATCATTTCATCATAATGTACATTATGAATCATTAAGCATCAAGTATTTTACTTTAATACATTTTATTTCACATGTACCTTGTTAAACAATTATATCTTATAATCTAACAAATCAATATTAAGGTTTAAATGGTAATTTGCATTATTCAGATTGTTTATTCAGAACTCCTATAAAAAACACGTCTCATTTTCATACAGAGTCTTGGAATTATTCAGGTTATAGAATCATTAAGTGCTTAATCAATAATCATTCTGTTTTAACAAATAGTCTCTAACTCAAGTAGCTTTACAACATTCGGCTTATTTGGGTCACGTGCGGAGTGTTTTATGTCTGTAAACAGATAAATTTCGAGAAAGGTAACATAAATATTCAATTTTGTCAATAAACGTAAAAAAGAACACACAAACCCTACTTTCTCTCTCTATTCTCTTTAAACACACGATGACACCTCCGTCAATGTTCCACCGCACCACGACACCGTTGCCATCGCACCACCGTCATCAGTCCATCGCACCATCTCACCACCGTCTGCGAGTTTCTGTCCAGAGCTCTCTGCTCTCACCATCATCACCCCACCGCCACTACTCCAACACACCACTACCATTCCACCGCATCACCGCCATCACTCCACCTCACCATATTTCTTCGTCTTCAACCTCACTCCCACCCCCTCTCTCTATCTCTCTCTTTCTCTCTGTATGTGTATTGTGTTTTGGGTCATATGTTTAGATCTGTTCCCCTCTTTTTCTTTCTCTCTTTTGTCTTTTCAAATCTGTTCGTATATCCAGATCCTTTTATCTTTCTCTTCATGTGTGTGTTTGTGTGTGGACAAGACTTGCGTCCTTGGTTGTTTTTATTTCAATATTTGATTTAGGTTTGAGTTATTTGTTGTATTTGAACAAGACTTAGAGTTTTTGATTACCAATTAAGTTTTTTTTTAAGGTTTCAGATCTTGAATGTTAATGAATGTCTAAAGATGATGATGAACACTTATAACATTTGGATGGACATTAGATGAAGATACTGAAAAATAAATGTTTTATGATTAATTAAAATAAGTCGTTGTAGGTCCAATATTATCATGCATTAATGAAGAATAGAAGCAACCTTACAGTGATTATGATTTTGGTAGTGAATGTATCTATACGTGAGAGAAACTAAGAACACAAAATGTTTAGAATATAAATACTTACTTTATTAGGGTTTGTAGACATGTATATATACTCGGTATTTACTAAATTTTCCTTGTAATATAAGTATATAACTAATGTCAATAGCAATATTAAATTTAATTAATATATAAATGGACGTAATTTTGGTTCTAACAGTCGTAAATTCTAATTAGTTATTAAAATTAATAAATGAATGTTTATCTATACGAAATACTTGTTTAATACAGAAACTAGTTTAACACCTCATGTATAAACACGAGGATAGTTAAAATAAAATTTACATGTTTCTGGTGTTAAAAATTACTAACATGTATAGTAAAACAATTTTAAGCATATATAGAAAAATAAAATCTCTTAAAAGATGTATATAACGAACGTCAAGAGCATTATGTGTATACTCCACCAATACTGTTTTTTATATACTGGATATGATAAATGAAAAACATTTTTAATTAGATTTATCGAAACAGAATATAAAATAAGAAAGGGATAATATATGACTTTGAATAAGTTTATGAATTAATGTGAAACGTATAGTTAAATATATCGCTTAAAGACATATGTGGAGTTTTTTCATTATTTGCAATTGAAACTGCTAAATTTTGAAAATGATTGTCGTTTGTAATTGTGGTGAATCATATTTTCTTGAACAATATGTAAGGCTTAAGATTTTTTGAAGTAAAAACAACTAATTCTAAAAATATTTGAGAAAATAAAGGGGGCATGATTAATTAAAAATTTTAAAAAATGGAATGATTACATTATAATCATATCCTTTTAAGGAAAAATTTCGTATATATCCTTACAAACTTCATTAATTACGTATATATCTTTACAAAAATCAATATTACATCAATATCCTCATAAACCTTTTAAACTCTCAAATATGTCCTTTTACTTAATTTAATAAAAATTAAATCATTTAAAATTTGAAAAACACAATCTCTAGTTTAATTGACAATTAAAATATCTTAAATACCCTTTTTTCCATTACCTTCTTCACAACTGTATCAGTTCATTCTTCTTCTCCATAACTATTTCCTTTTTCCTTCTTCACAAATATACCAGATAATGTGGTTGTTTCTTTCAATTTTGATCTTCAACCATCTAATCGTATTTAGTTACGGTTTTGGATTTGCAATTTTGACTAAGCTTATATTTTTCTTAGCTTCATCCAAATAGAATGCTTTTTGGTGATCGTTTTATTTTCTGATCTACAGATAGCTTTTTTTGGGCCTATAGCTTCTCGAAGGAAAATAAATTTTTAGGTAATGAGGATATTTTTCTGCATTTAATTTTCCTGAGCATAGGTTACCGAATTTTGGGTGAAACTCAGCCCCCGTCTTGGCGGGGCAACGGCATTACGACTATGTGTTATAGTCATGGCAGTGGCTGATCCTCTTTCTCTGGTTCCAAATTTGCAGATAGAGCCAATCTTCTGAAATCATGTTGTGCGCTGGGTAATAAACTTTCTTATCGTTTGTCTTGGGTCGCTGGTCATTCTTGTTCACAGCTGCAGGGAATGGAAGATTTACTTTATGGTGTATTCATTAATGGGTTTGGATGAGAGAGTTTGTGGTGAAAATTTAGAGTCGGGGCTATTAACAAAAGATGGAACTTTCAATTCTTTTACCTGTTTATTAGATTTAGTATCTCCATGTATATATTAAGAAAAGAAGGAAGATAGTAAAGGAAGAAGAGGGATATTTAAGAGATTTTACTTGTAAATTAAATTAGAGATTATGTTTTTTAAATTTTAAATAATTTAATTAATATTAAATTAAGTAGAAGGATATATTTGAGAGTTTAAAGGTTTTTGAAGGATATTGATGTAATATTAACTTTTATAAGGATATATAAGTAATTAAGAAAGTTTGTAAGGATATATATGAAATTGTCCCTTTTTTCTAAATCAAATTACAAATTTATAATCAGGTTTCAAATTTGGGTTTTGTGTGTTGTAGTGTGTTTGATTCAGATCTGTTTCTTTGTGTGTGTTTTTTTCAAGATGTGTATGTGTTGTGTGTGTTATGAGTGCTATTTGATTGTGTGTGCGTGCGCGCGCATTTATGTGTTTATGTGTGTGATTGATGAAGAAATATGTGTGTTCTACTTCATCGTTGTGTGTTATTGTTGAACATATTTGTTTATTCGATTTCCAGATTAGGGTTTTTATTGTTTTAGATCTATTTATGCGATTTCTAGATTAGGATTTTCATTTGTGTTTATCCGATTTTCATATTAGGGTTTGTGGTGATGAAGATGAACATATATGTAGACTTTGGGTTCCATCAACAGATGTCGAACTAAAAATGTTATTAAAAAGATAATATATATAAATAAAAGACTAACATAAATAAAAATTTTAAATAATTCTGGTCCTTTATTTAATAAAATAAATTTTATTGTTTAACCTTGACTATTTATTTAAGGACAAAGTGCGCGAAAATACAATAAACTATGTCTAAATTGTCATTGTATACAACAACTTCATTTTGTACCTAAAAATACTACTAACTTCTAAAATCGACCCATTGTATACAACTCACATGTGATAGCATGTCAACAACAGGTTTTAACCCCCCCCCCCCCATATTTAATTATTTCTATTTTGTTAATATGTTGATTAAAAAATGATATGAATATCTTCCTTTAATCAACTGTAATCGATTGTATTGGGTTGCTCACCTTTAAGCTTTCAAAATTGGAGAAGTGGGTGAAGTGAATGGCTCACCTTCATGCTTTCAATATCAGCCTTCAAAATCAGTGAAGTGGGTGGCTCACCTTCAAGCTTCATCAATTGTAATCGGTGAAGTGGGTGGCTCATCTTCAAGCTTCATCAACTTTAATCGATTGTACAAACATATGTTCTTGAAGCTTGGAGAGATGCAATTAGGGTTCATAAAAATTGGAGCAGATACGATGCAATTAGGGTTCATAAAACTTGGAGCGATGCAATTAGGGTTCATAAATCAAGGTTAGCGGCTTTTAGTTTATGAGCTTACAATTGCAATTTCTAGATCCCGTGTTTGATTCAAACGATAAGGTAAGGCTGGCAATTTCTGGGTCAACCCGAAACCCGACACGAAAAAAGTGACACAAACCTGAAACGAGTGAAAAGCGGGTTGACACGAAATCGACACAAAAATAAACGGGTCGGGTTAGGGACAACCCATATGACCCATTTATAGGTAAAACTATAACATTTTAAAATTTTCTTTAGTACTTGAAATTTAAATTTTGAAAAGAAGATTATGAATTCAAATAAGAGAGTGACATTTTAGGACAATAAAACCCGCC
>JAUEJL010070119.1:0-16748 GCA_032274825.1 Drosophyllum lusitanicum | reverse complement strand
TCTCTCTCCAATCTCAATCTATGTCCCTCTCATACTCTTTACGCACACCCCCACATAACCAACCACCCCCCCCCCCCCCCCCCCCCCCCCTCTTCCCCAAGAGCACCCACAGTAGGCAACTAGGCACTATAGGCCAACAATGTATGAATGAGGGGCACGTATACATTGACAAAGGGGGTTACAAACAATCTTCAACCCTAGAAGTTGACCTATAACATCTAGGACTCTGACCGACCAAACCCATTAAAAAAAGAATATAATGAATTAAATCATTATACACAATAACATTTACGAAGACAGTTATTACTCAATGAACAATAATTTCCTTACTATCTTTGTGTGTTTTACAACTCAAAGCTTAATAATGGTTATTTTGTAGGGTTTATTTTCACATAATAGTAATAAGGTTTAAAAGTTGTTCTATCAAGGCCACCCATGAGAAATTTCACTATGTGAAATAAAGAGATGAGTGACCTTGGTGAAACAGTTTTCAAACTTTGTTACTATTCTGTGAATTTTCTCCTTATTTATGCGGAGTGTCAAAAGAGTTCAGAAAGCAAGTTAGTTGGTTGCGAGTTCGACTCTCCAACCTTGCGTTTTCCTTTTTCTTGTGTGATTTTTTTCAAACACGCTTTTCCTTCTTTTTGGTGATTCCTACCCACACACCTTTTATTTGCCTAACATAAAATAAAATTAATTATTATATTAACACAATTAATTATATATTTTATTTGTTTTTATTTTAACATATTCAGAGTGTTTTTGAGTTATTTTTTAAAAGAAAAGAAAGAAAAAGATAAAAAAAACTATCAAGGTTGTGTGTTCTCAAGTTCTTTTTAAGAAGAGAAAGGAAGGGGAAGGACGGAGGAATGAGAGACTATTTGATTCAAAAGTTATCATCTAAAACATGGGACGATTTGGAAGGAAATAAATCATCCTCCATTTTCTTTATTTTTCCTCTAACTTAAGAACACAACTTAATCATTTCTTTTATTTTCCTTCACTTTCTTTCCCTGCCCTTGCCTTTCTTAAAAACTCGAGAACAGAGCTATAATGTTAAATATAAATATGAATATATAATTATGACCGCTTGTTTTTATCTATATTTCAATATAAATTTTAGCGTAATACAGTATTTATCTAAAAATATATTTTTTAAAATGATTATACTAAAAAATACTTTTCAATAGATAAACATCATATTTCGCTATAATTTAATTGAAACATAAATAGAATAAGTCGATTTCCAACACGGTACCGATAGACCACAAGACTTTTTAGTTAGGGTTTTAAATCTTGACAATGACGTGTCTTTTCTTCCCTATATAGAGGATGTGTTCTACACTTTCAATTTATTGTTGGTGAAGATGGAACTTTAAGTGGCAACTGTGATGCATCCGTAAAGTGGATGTCATCCGGCTGGCGGCATTGCATTACACCGTTTCCATTTTCTTTTACTTATAAACCAAGAGGAAAATTTAAAAAGTTGTCCGGGATCACATGAAACACTACTGTTAATCGTCAGCAGAGAAAGAAAAGTATGTGAAGCTGAGATAGCTTCCTGGGTGATCTGGGTCCTTCGCATATCACGGATGCCCCAAGTGGTTTAGACTGCCCCGTGTATAATTTCTTCCTCCGGGATTCTCTTATATCGACCGCTAACAAAAGAGATGCACACAAGTGACAAGTCACCACACTAGATGAAAATTCTATTGCGAATGATAAAATCACCCGCAGCTACGTCGACATAAAAGTTGAAAACTTAAATTACCAGCAGCTATTGAACATCACCAATACCTACAATTAATGGGTTCTCACTTGTAACTTGTGTTAACGAACACATACACACATGTATGACTAATATTACAACAGGCACCTAGCATAACAAAAATTCCTTCTAAAACCATTATTACCAGTATCAGACTTGGGGCCAAATTTTCACTGCATTTAACGATAGCTGCGGTATTTGGGGCTGTACATGCAGCTCTCAGCATATGCTACAAGGTTTTCTGGTTGGGGAAGACGACTCGCCAGACCTACAAACCCCAAATTATTAATATAAAGGACAATCGTGTCGAACAAGACCATGAACCAGAGACAAATTCCTGGTTTTTAATTTCAATAATAGAAAGATAAAAAAAACCATATGAACTTCTACTTGATTCCCAAGTCCCTGGACTTATCTTGCATGATGGAACTAAGCCTTTTAAAATTTAATGATAAAGTCCTTTTCATGAAGTTAGAGACATAATCATGAAAAAAGAACATATTTTTTAAACTTAATTACTCCAAGAACTTAATTGTGTGACTGTGTAACAAAATCTAGAAACTGTACAGAATTAAGGAATTTGACCATGCAAAAACATAGTTTAAGAATGAGAGGTGATATATCCTCCTACTTTTTCCTCCTACTCACAAGATTAACAGAAGTGTCAAAATCAATAGAGGAGGTGGGGAAAGAGAATTAGTGGACTTCACATGTCATCTTGTGATGAGTAGAAGAATGAAGTAGGAAGAAATAGTTGAAGGATATATCTTTAAGAACTTATGTGCAACTTCAGCAAAAGTCCACTTGTTTTTTTTTTCAAAAATTGCCCCTAATATAAATAAAAGCCGACTTTGTTTCACTATGAAATATCATTGTTAAAAAAAAACTGTTTCATGTACACCACCAAAACTACTTCTCAGACCGAGTGTTTGATGCTGCCATTGTACCATGTGTTGTTGATATCAAGTCTAATGGTATGCCAGATAATTTTGGTGGTGTACAGATCATTTGCTTTATAAAAAACTTCAGAACTAGCCAAAAAAATTTTTAAAATCTAGAACCAATAATCGAACAAATACAACGCTCCAGTTAGGTTTTTTGGTTTTGTTGGTATGAACCCATATTTGCACATCCATATTCGATATGAGAGAGATGGCTCACCAAGTTCATAAGCTTTGGCTGCCACCTTGGCTGCAATATGAGCAGAAATCTTGCGGATGTTGGTGAAAGGTGGATATATTAGCCCGTTGTCAAAATGCTCTTGCGTAACCTGTTCAGCCAGAGCCTCCGCTGTCCCATCACCAATACCCAAGAAAATTAAATAAATAAATAAATAAAAAGGGAGAAAGAAAGGAAAAAAACAATATTAAGTTGCACCATAAAATGCTCTGAACAGAATAATCTCGTGGATCTTGATTGGTCAATGGGTGGGTCACATGGATTGTGTCATATGTGAAAACAGGCAAGTTTTAAGTGAGACACGCAGACCTCGGGTGAGGTTCATTCCTAAATCCCTTCCTTGTCGAATATTTAAAGTTTTATAAAAACATAATGTAATACGACTATAAAAACTGTAATGTTCAGATAATAATACAATTTCTTTCATATAAAATGAGTTAGAACATTGTAACAATTTGAATACGCTTTGCTAGACTTCCAACTGGCTTGGCCTGTTCTTTTTTTTCCGTTATCAATTACATCCTGAATTTTTTTCCGTTATCAATTCTTTTTTTTCCATTATCAATTACATAAGGAAAAAAACAATACTAAGTGTCATCAATCAATTGGAGACAAGAAAATGAATAAAAGAATTCAAACTGTAAACTTACAAGCTGCTAAAAGCATGTCATCATGAACGCGGATTGCGCCAGAAATTATCAGGCCTAGACCGAATCCAGGGAAGATATACGCATTGTTGGCCTGCATCAGATAAAGCAAACATTATAAATTAAAAATATATATATATATATTATCCCTAATCTCTTATTAACAATTGTAGAATGATGTTATATTTTAAGGTTCAAGAAATCGAGACCTGGCCAGATATGTAAACCTTTCCGTTGTATTCAAAAGGAGCAAACGGACTCCCACTTGCAAAGATGGTACGGCCCTATAATCGATGAAACAGATACACATAGGCAGCCATAACATTAAATCAATCAATAGAGAAAATATTGGATTAGTTTCTAATGTCTGGATTAATAATTTTTCACTCTGATTATCCGACTATTTAGTGGTCAAATAATCACTTGTAGATAATCAGCTTCATAGCAACAATTACTTTTTAACGTTTGGTTTAACATCTTTTACTTCAAGCCAGTTGCGACAAAACTGATGATTACTTTTAGATAATCAGCTTCATGGATCAGATAATCACTTATAGATGATCAGCTTCATGCCACAGCTGCAACAAAACTGATCATCTAAGGGGTAAAAGAAAATTAGACTATTTTTTCAACTTAAATTGGAGATTCCCATCTCACAAACAGGTCAATACTTTTTTCACCAAAATATCATTTTTCTGTTGTTGACTCATCTCGTCTATCAATTTCTTAACAATCAAAATTTGCTAAAAATTCGAACATCTGATTATCAAATTAGTACAATGTGGAACAACAAAAGCACATCCAACTACTAGCTTTGAAAGCCCATTTTGCAACAGCTATACTCACTTTCCAAACACCACCTTCCCAACACGATAATCTAATAGTAGGTTTTTATTTTATTTTGTTTTAAAAGATGTACATATTGTGTATAGTGGTCATACCTCACTCCAGGTATAGGCTTGCTCAGCAGTACATTCAGATTGTGAAGTCGGGTTGGAAAGAGCGAGAATAATAGGTTTCTGCAAAAGCAACTCGTTCAGGAAGCATTCACTTTTTTACCGTCTTTTATTGAGACTGTCATGTAAATTTTTAGGTAGTAGCGAATTACCTCATTAAAAGATGACATAGCTTCAACAACTTCTTTAGTAAAAGTTTGTCCTGCTCCTGATGATCCAATCAATACTGTTGGCCTGATTGCCTGGTAAAGCAAGAGAGAAGTGAGGTGAACCCCAAGGACATTTGTGGGCAAATGGATCAATTTGGATTACATTTTATTGATTATATTCATAAGTATATATGAAAAATCAAAAGATGGACAAATAAAAGTGTTGGCAACTCACCCTGACCTCACCCAACATATTTTCACCTGAACTTGTTACCCAACCAGCCGTTTAGCCCAGGGGTGTTCAATTCAGGCTAGGTCCAGGTAGTCGGTTTGGTACCACCCAACTCGAACACGATCCATTTAATTATTCGTGTCAAAAACCTCAACATTAACTCAGACATGCTTAACCCATGTGGTCACGACCAGTGTAACCCATTTATCCGAACAGGATAGTTAGGTAAAAGATGTAATCAGGTTGTCAATATGCTGTAAACGGGTTGAATTTATATTCACATTTATTTTTTAAATTATAAATTCTTAAAAGGTTGGTGGGTTGACTCGGTTATGTACAACCCAGCTCAAACACAATCTGTTTATTAATGAATGGTTGATCCGAGTCAGGAATTGCCACTCCTAAGTTAGCCACTACACAAGATAGACAAAAAAAGGGAAATTCGCACCTTAACGGCCTTCAAGAAGTCACAAACAGGTTCATGATCATGGGCCCAGGGCTTCTTGAAATGCTGAAGTGACTCTAGGCGCGATCTAACGATCAAACCCTACAACATTATGTACCCAGAAGACAACTGATTATGGTTATGCCATATAAAATATATGAGAAACAAAGGATGTAGAAAAGTTATTTTATATATATTACCTTCGAGTCCACAAGCCACACCTTCTTGCGGGTCTCTTCTAATGGAGCGTTTGTCTGCATTATACAAAAGATCCATTATAAATCCTCTACATTAATATATCACTTTCTTTCTTTGGTGTCAGTGTGTGACTGTATGTGTTTTGTGACGTGTTGTTTATGATCTAGATGTTTTTTAACCTGTTTTGATATCTCGAGAGCTATGAGTTCGGCGATGCCTGTACCAGCCTGCATAATACAAAAATTAGAGGTGCAATTTCAACCCAGTTACTTATGAATGGGTCATTTTGGGTTACGATTTATCTTTCACATGTGGTTAAGATAAAAAATAAATAAGAAAGTTACCTAAAAAGAAAGTAGGTCAAATGGGTCGAAATTTGGCCAAAGTGTATTCATAATGATGCATAAAGCCTCCTAACCATTTTCTTTAAACACAATTAGATTGTTCTTGAAATAAGATTTTGTGTTTGTAATTATACTTCATACTTGACACACTAGCTGGTTATTAGAAATTTATAATTTTTGAACTAAATGTGTTCCACTGTTCCCCAACCTGTTTCGACATGTGCAAAAGATTAGAGCCCCTTTTGCCACCTCTAACAACAAATCAAGAAGTGGGGTTTTGGGGGTTTTTTTTTTTTGGGGGGGGGGGGGGGTTGTAAATTTTTAAGAAGAAAGTAGGATTGAGCAACCTCTCCAGCTCCAAGGAATAGAAATTTGTGGTCTGCCAAAGATCCACCAACTAATTTTAGTGCAGAAATAAGCCCTGCAAGCACCACCGATGCCGTCCCCTAAAACAAAAATTTTAAAAGCCCTTAAATCATAGACATCAAAATAACAAGTATTTGAAGATTGAAATATAAATGCTCTTTATATGTACCTGTATATCATCGTTAAAAACAAGATGTGTGGTGCTATACTTTGCAAGAAGCTCAAAGGCGTTGTGGTTAGCAAAATCTTCAAACTGCAAAGAGATCAAAAGGCATGAGTACCATATACCACCTCTATACCATACATGGAAATTTCGACCTGTTTACTTGAAATCGGGTCTATTTGGGTTTTTTAAACTCAAACTGGTAACAGGAGTAAAAGATAAAATTGAACTTAGAAAAAAGGAAACTGGTCAACTGTGTTGAAAGTTGACCAAAGTGTTCTCAAAGGTTTAAAACCTCCCAAGTCGTCTGTTTAAAAATTCCAATTAGTATAAATACCTAGTTTTTATAATCTTTTTTTACACATTAATTATTGATAAGTTCAAAAAAATGGGTAAGAGTTGATTGACCCATTATGACTTAACCTATACATCTACAAACCATGTAACCCATCCTGCCTGACCTGACCATTTTGCCAACTCCAATCTCTCATGCATGTGCTCAAAACAAAAGAAAAAAAATTGCTAACCTGAATGAGGACCTTTTCCCCATAATTCTGCTTGACAGCAGACATGAACTCATTCATAAGTTCGGCATACTCCTGGAAGAAAGAAAAGAGGAAAAAAGATGCTCAATAACCAATGAATTGGAAAAGGTTATAGGTAAGCCACTGCATAACACAATTACGACTCGTCAAAGTAGCAAACCTGCCCACTTGCTCTCCTTTGCCTTAGACCAATGTAGAATTCATCATTCAACATCTTCTCATTGTTGGTGCCAACATCAATGGTAATTGGTAAGCACTGCAGATATGAAGATTATTAATTTAACGTTATTAATTTCCTATGCTTTTGCAAAAAGATAAAGAAGGCTAAGCATAACTGAAACCTCTAAAAGAAATTTGTATTCTCTATGGATATAATCCTACTTGCAACAAAATTAATAATAGTGCTATTAGTCATGGAAATACTTACGGCTGAAGGACGAATTCCACCAAGGGCTGTGTAGAGAGAGAGCTTTCCCACAGGTATGCCCATTCCCTGTCAAGTATTCGCATAAAAGAAAATTAATGCACAAGTCATCAGTAAGATTGATTCAAATAACTTATTATTATGTTATGCAAATGAACAAAGATGAACAGTGCGAAAACAATTTTAGAGGTAGCAACAACCACCCGTTTATGGGCTATGTTATATCATTAACAGGTCAAACATATGAAACAAAAAATTTAACAGAAAATCATATGGGTCGAAAGTGATCTGAATACCAAGTGTATTAAAAACAATAGAATCATTAGTATTGTTTTACTGAAAATTAGATTATCATAGTAAAAGTATAACTTTTACAACCATATTTAACGTGATTCATTTATAAGATACAAAAATGTTTTGTAAATATAAAGTGATGTCGTACAGCCCATCTCGACCCTACCCATGATAACCAGCACTTAAAAGATCACCTATTAGCGAGCTGAACCCGTTGTAACCCGTAACTATATTGTTACAAACTTCGAAAAGGTTTTTCAATCAAAGAGCAAAAAATGAAAGCCAGTAACTTATCCGATGAAACCATTTACCTGGCAACCAAGGTCTCCAAGGCCTAAAATTCTCTCACCATCCGTGACAACTATAACTTGAATTTTTTTCTGAGGCCAATTCTTCAATATCTCAAGGATCTTCCCCCTATGAAAATAATAATTATTCACTCATTAGATCAGCAAACAACAAAGTATAAACGGGAAAACAATGGTGATGGAAACTTGCTTGTCCTTTAAACTAATAAATAGACCCTGTGGGTTCTTGAAGATGCTCCCATATTTTTGGCATGCTTCACCAACAGTTGGTGTATATACAATGGGGAGAAGCTCCTCAACATTTTCGATTAATAGCTTGTAGAAAAGTCTCTCATTTCTCTCCTGCAAACCAAGAAACATACATAATTATAAATATATACAATAGTGGCCATGTAAACATGCGCCGTGTACTGTTCACTATAGCACTTTACTAACACTTTTACAGTATATTAGCAATCTCTCAAAACTGATTAAAACAATCAGGTCAGCGCAGGTGGTAAGCATCATTTCATTTCAATAATTTGGTCAAGGGTTCAATTCTGCTATAACTCTTCTATTTTATTTTTTCTTCTTCTCCATGTGCAGTCTCCAACGTTCTCTACTTCTCTATCTCCTTTCTTCTTTCTTTTCCTTTATGTACTATAATAACATAAATTATTTTTCACTCTTCAGAATGACATATCCATTTTTAAATTTTATTATTCTATCTATTTATAATAGTTTATTAACATTGTGTTAATATGATTTCATGATTTTTTCCTTTTCTTATGTTTTATTTTAGAACATCTATATATTTTTAATGTAATAAAAACTTAACTATTTTATAATAATTTACGTATACTATATGGTATATCCATATATTTTGTATGATTTCTTTTTCTTTTCTTAAGACGATATCAAAGTCTTCTTAGGTGTAATTTTTATCATAAATAATAGTTTAATATACATTGATTTTTGTTTATGACATTTGTTTCAACATTAAATTAATATGCATGTATTATGACTCAAAGTCTTCTTAGGTGTAATTTTTATCATAAATAATATTTTAGAAAATGCATTAACAATCAGTTTTTTGTTTTAATATTCTGAAAGGTTTTTGATGTATAGACATTAACATTTTATAAAACATAATTTTCAGCTTCATATTCTCATTCTCTTTTTGTTTTGAAATAGAAATTAAGGTTTTAAAATTTTAATTTTTAGGTTGTTTTAGTGTATTTACTCTAAAAAGCTCATGATATAATTTGTTTTTATAAAGTAAAAGAACATCTTTGAAACTTTATACGTTGTTAAATATTTCATTTTTGAATTTGGTATTTATAATATTAAACTTTTTACAAGGTTTTGGTTTCAATACATAATGATGCATTTTTGTAAAATCAAAGAAAATAGTAAAAAATAAAAAAAATAAAGTTTTTCTTTTTACAGTCAATAAAAATAGGTTTTACAATTTACAGGGACACATATTTGGTAAAGTTTAGCATTTATGATTTTTTTCGTTAAAACATTATTTGATTGAAAGAATTAATAATATTTAATGGTTAATAGATTTGGTATCACAAGAAAATTTACCCTTTGTTTCAAATATTTATGTTCGAGAGTTAGTGGTATTTGTTTTATAATAGATAAAATATTTTATGTATTATTCTATATCTATGAGAGAAGATGTGACTTAAAATGTCTATGTCTCTACGAGAAAATAAGAAGTATTTAATCACTGTAAAAAATAAGATAAATAAAATCTTCGAAACACCTATCACTTAATCTAAACAAAACAGTCTTCTTTAAAAATGTTCGTCGATCCGCAGACGTTTTTAAAAAAATAAGTACTTATTCAAAAAAACAAACTTTAGTTTTTATATTTTGTTTACCCTAAAATCTGGCGCAACGCGCGGAGACAACAAACTCGTTAAAAACGTATACATCGAAAAATGCACATAAAAAAATAAAAGATAAATAAATAAACTTCACAAAAGAAGTGCAAAATTGGCATGCTACGAGATGAAGTTAATAGAACTTAAATACATTCATAAATAACAACTGGTCAAATTGGGTTGATGTTGAAACAGGTTGATTCTAGTATTTCTAGCCGTTTTTGACTCACTAACACCTTTTTGTCCTGTCTTTTTCTAATTTTTTGTATAATTAAATTATGATTAAAAAAACAATACTGTCATAAAAATAATTTAAATCTTTGAATAAAAGAACTTAGGAGGTAGTATGCACTAAATAATAAATATAGACTTTGGTTGACTTTCAAAAGTTTAGCTTTTAGCTATTTATTTTTTGATTGCTCTGTTTGAGATAAAATACAACCCAAATCAACTTATTCATAAGTAAATGAATCAAGATTGCCACCTTTGAATTATTTGCAAGGTTTACCTGAAGATCCATCATGGCTTGGTACCTTTGCAGAGGTACTTGATATTGGCGAATATTATGCATCATCTTTTTTACCTGGTTATTGACAGCATTACAAATATGAAATTTCTCCAGATATAAGCACATTAAATATCTAAAACTATGAAAAGGAAACTGAGACGAATGCAAACAAATATAAATACCTGAAGATCATGATTGACAACAACTGGAGGAAGAAGTCCACGTAGATAATGAGCATCTCGTTCTTTCTCAGTAAAAGCCAAACCTTTGTTGTGGTGTGGGTCTCGCAACAATGAATAGCCACTGCATAAAAAGACAATTTTTATCACAATTTATAATTCAACTATAAGACATATATCATATATCATACTGTACTAAAAGTTTAAACCAAGATGTTCAACATATTGAAGTCTTTGGCATGGTGAACCTCAGAAAAACTCAACTATTCAACCACATCAAATTGTCTACAAAAAAAGCTGTGAATATGCCAAATACCAAAGTTCAGAAGTTTCATCACTGAGTAGGGCCAGTGAACAACTTGCACAGCTGAACCCTATTGTTTGTTTTATTCTAATAAAATGGTCCTCCTTTCCATTTCCAATTTGCCACATACAACCTGATCTGGGTTACAACTTACTATTTCAACCTTGTTGTAGCACTATTTACCTTTTGTTTTTAACATATGTGTTTATAAATTATAGTTTAAAAAAAAATACAATTATGAATCTGCAAACAGACATAACCTTCTGCTTGGATTTTACTCATAGAGCGAACATAATACATACACACACGTGCGCGCGCACACACATATATAATTATATATCTTATCTTTCTATTCTAATAAATAAGAATCTTGGGTGCCACTTATCACTATTATGTTAGCCTAAATTTTTGTTTCCTGCCCAAAACATCAAAGACGACACGCATCATTCACACAGAGTTTTATTAATAATATACTTCCAATAAACAAATTTTCTAAAAATAATATTTTTAGATTATTCTACTTCTAGACACATCATTAATATCTAACATATAACATATAATATTTACTTGAACTACAATCTCTAAAATATATTTAACTCTGCATAACTGAGTTATGGTAACAATCATTAAATAATATATCTGATCCAATATCTTTTTAAACACATCACTGATATTTAACATAGAATATAAAGTATTATTTCAACTACTCAGGTAATACACGGGTTTCTAATCTTTCTTTATGTGTAAAATACACACACGTATCTAATACATACATATATGTGACATGGCAGGTAAGCACAGAACCCAACCCTCCCTCCCCCAGTTCTTTCTCCCCCTCTTTCCATAAAATAGTAAAAGAGCCCGTGACTCGGTAAAAGCACAGCTCTCCACGATTTGAGTTCAAACCGTGGGTGCCCGTAAGGAATTGAAGCTGTGGGATTTGAAACGGGGACCTCCTTCGAACCAGGCTCGTCATAATCTTGTTAGAAAATTTGAATTTTTTTTGCTAGTTTTTCATCTAAATATGTAGAATCGATATCAAAGTTAAATTATGAAAACCATAATCTGCTTTTGTGTTTGTATGTAAATGAATTACATTTTACACACGATTATATATATAAACATAAACAATATATAATAAACTATTCGAATATGAAATTTAAGAATAATAAAGAGCATACGAATCATCGCCGGTCTTTTTTTTCACTTTTCATGGATCTTAAACGAGATCGGAATCAGGATCAGGATCGATTGTTACCTAGCAACAGAAACAGACCAAGGAGTGATGAAATGATCCTCGGTGGCGCTATCCTCGCCGTACACGTCCTCAACACCACCACCGACAACCGCAGCCGGTTTATTATCCGTATCGGCGACTTCAACCGCCACCGGAGCATTCACCTCCACTGAAACCCCAACATTTCTCTCTGGCCGGCCATTAGGATTCACCATGGCAACCACCATGGGACGCCTCACAGGTAGCCTCAAGGACTGCGATTGCGTCCTTGAAATCCCCGAAATGGAGTGCTTCTACAAAATCAATTCACAATCCAGGTTAGAAACAATCGATCTACACCAAAGGCTGATCAGAACAAATGAACTTAACATATATGCTCAAATTAACCGATTCGAATGCAGAAATTTCAAAATTTCGTGTACGTGGATCAAAATCGAACCATAAATCGAAAGAAAACAGATGAAAAGGGGTACCAGAGATGAGGTGTTCAAGGACATCATGGCGAGAGAGGAGAGTGTGTGTGCAAGGGCAAAATGAAATCTCTGTGTCTCACACACAATCCACCTGCAAACTGTGGGAAGCTGCAGGAATTTGTAAATATTAGGCTGCAGCTTATGATTCTCCGCTACTTCTACCTTCCTACAAATAAATAGCTGTAGCGCTTATAATAATAATAATTTTTTTATAAATACTACTCTAATTACGATGGAGTTACCTACTCAAGTCCAACACAACGCGACTTTATATAACCTTACAAGTTAATATTTAAAAATAAAAGATTTTTTCCTACTAAATTTTTGTAACACATCCTTTTACTAACAATAATTACATATAAATCTAATAATTTTTTCTTTTAGTTTTCTCATTTTTTCAATCTTACAAATAGAAATATATAGAACCTCTTATTTAAAAATATACTTGAAATTATGATTTAATTTTTCAATGTTAGTACAATATAGTTTTGGATCATAATTTTTAGAGGAAATTACACGGATGATTCATGTGGTTTGTTATTTGTAACAACCCCGGTTCTTAAACTTCATTTATTACGCTGGTAATTCCTACTCTTTAGACTTTGTTTTACTGATAGTTCATAGTTACCCTATATACACTTAAAAATACAGTAACACCCTTTTATAATTATTTTGTTTATTTTTATTAGTTTTATTCTATTAAAAAACAAATTATAAATTAAATACGATTTTAATAAATAAATAATTAGTTTTCACCGCCACCACCTCCAAAAGCTTGAATCACCACCACCTTCTACCCTTGACCACCGCCCAATACAACCCAACCACCCTTGACCACCGTCTACCACCACCCACCGTCTCACCATTGTCTACCGCCAAACGTTCCCCATCAAGAAAACCAGTAACCAACACCTTTTACCACCCCAAATCAAAAACAAGGTCAAGAACACCATGAGGGGCGGTTGTGAAGATATGGCAGTGGTGGCGATGATGTTCATACACGGATCTGAAATTGCATAGGGCGAAAGATTTGAAATCGAATGCGACGGTGGTGATATACGCCAGTGGTGGCCGGTTGTATTCTCCAGCGAGGGTGCGGCGGTGGTGGTTAAGGCCGAGAGAAAAAGAGAACGAGATAGGGGTGAGTGCGATGGTGGTTTTCTCCGGTGAGGGGGTGGCGGTGGCGGTGATGATTTCAGTCGTGAGTGGGTATTGAGAGATAGAAGAAGATGGGTATTGGGGGTGTGTGTGTGTGTATATACATATATAAAATAATTAATTTATATATTAAAATAATTTAAATTTAAGAAATAAATAAAAAAAAGAAGGATGAGGGGTATTATAATAGTTCAAGTGGAAAAACAAGGACATTTTGATCTTTTTAACTGCACCAAGGATTGTCAGTGAAAGGTTGTTATAAGTGACAAACCATATGGACCGTTGGTGTAATTTACTCTAATTTTTTGCATAACTTTAAATTTTAGTACAACATAACTTTCGATCGTAATTTTAGTTTAATTTTCTATTTTTTAAAATAAATATTGAACTCCATTAAAACTAAATATTCAACCTATCGACATATTATTATCAATAAAAAATGTTAGTAAATTATACAATTGGTTCTATAAGATATAGGTAAATTTCAAGTTTCATCCTTTGTCTAGAGTATTCTTGTAAACTTTGCTTTTTATATAACCTTACAAGTTAATATTTATTTAAAAATAAAAGATTTTTTCCTTCTAAATTTTTGTAACACATCCTTTTACTAACAATAATTACATATAAATCTAATAATTTTCTCTTTTAATTTTCTCACTTTTTCAATCTTACAAATAGAAATATACAGAACCTCTTATTTAAAAATATACTTGAAATTATGATTTAATTTTTCAGTGTCAGTACAATATAGTTTTGTATCATAATTTTTAGAGTAAATTACACGGATAGTTCATGTGGTTTGTTATTTATAACAACCCCGGTTCTTAAACTTTATTTATTACGCTGGTAATTCCTACTCTTTAGACTTTGTTTTACTGATAGTTCATGGTTACCCTGTATACACTTAAAAATACAGTAACACCCTTTTATAATTATTTTGTTTATTTTTATTAGTTTTATTCTATTAAAAAACAAATTATAAATTAAATACAATTTTAATAAATAAATAATTAGTTTTCACCACCACCACCACCCCCAAAAGCTTGAACCACCGCCACCTTCTACCCTTGACAACCGTCCAATACAACCCACCCACCCCTGACCACCGTCTACCACCACCCACCCCCAACCACCGTCTACCACCACCCACCCCCAACCATCGTCTACCACCAAACGTCCCCCATCAAGAAAACTAGTAACTACCACCTTCTACCACCCCAAATCAAAAACAAGGTCAACAACACCATGAGTGACGGTGGTGATTATGCAACGGTGGTGAAGATATGGCAGTGGTGGCGATGATGTTCATACACGGATATGAAATCGCATAGGGCGAAGGATTTGAAATCGCATGCGACGGTGGTGATATACGGCAGTGGCGGCCGGTTGTCTTCTCCGGACAAGGTGCAGCGGTGGTGGTTAAGGCTGAGAGAAAAAAAGAACGAGATAGGGGTGAGGGCGGTGGTGGTTTTCTCCAGTGAGGGGGTGGTGGTAGCTCTCCGGTGAGGGTGGCGGGTGGCGGTGGTGGCTCTCCGATAAGGTGGTGAGTGGCGGTGATGATTTCGGTTGTGAGGGTATTGAGAGATAGAAGAAGATGGGTATTGGGTGTATATATGTGTATATATATATATAATTAATTTATATATTAAAATAATTTAAATTTAAGAAATAAATAAAAAAAAGGATGATAGGGGTATTATAATAGTTCAAGTGGAAAAACAAGGACATTTTGGTCTTTTTAACTACATCAGAGATTATCGGTGAAAGGTTGTTATAAGTGACAAACCATACGGACCGTCCGTGTAATTTACTGTAATTTTTAGCATAACTTTAAATTTTAGTACAACATAACTTTCGATCATAATTTTAGTTAAATTTCTATTTTCTAAAATAAATAGTGAACTCCACTAAAACTGAATATTCAACCTATCGACATATTATAATCAATAAAAATGTTAGTAAATTATACAATTGGTTCTCTAAGATATATGTAAATTTCAAGTTTCATCCTTTGTCTAGAGCATTCTTGTAAACTTTGCTTTTTAATTTGAGAATTCGCACACTGCTAGTCCCTTGACTATTAACTTTAATTGGGTAAACGTTAAACTTATTAAAATAAGAAAATTACCCTTTTTAATATCATATGGATGGTCCTTTAGCTTCGACACAGATACACACACACACTCTCTCTCTATCTCTCTTCATCTTCTAATTTGTTCT
Source organism: Drosophyllum lusitanicum (assembly GCA_032274825.1). Taxonomy (NCBI): domain Eukaryota; kingdom Viridiplantae; phylum Streptophyta; class Magnoliopsida; order Caryophyllales; family Drosophyllaceae; genus Drosophyllum; species Drosophyllum lusitanicum. The sequence continues at coordinate 777 of JAUEJL010070119.1, read as the reverse complement.
CTTTGCCATTGAAGCAAGCTCAAACGTTTTCTTATCATCCTCTCCACACCATCATCATTTCCTATCTTCCTCGTGTTTCTAATAATCAGTAACTTATGACAGAAGATTTAGAAGTGGCGGAGCTCCACAATGGAAAATAAACTGGTCGGACACCACCACCTCCTCACCGGCTACCATGCAAAAACCATTGTCATTGCGATGACATTGATCAAGAATGATGATGGAAATCGATTATGCAAATCAAGATGATAAAACATACATGATGAAACCGAGAGGGAATTGGGTGTTTGTCTTCATTTTCTCCGGTGATGAAAACCACCAAAACCAACTGTGTTCACTACATTTATCCGGACAATCCATTGAAGCTTTTACAAACATCGAGTGAGAGCATGTCTGATTTAGGGTTTGGATCTCGACCTTCTTGTTTGCACATCCAGAGTCCTTGCGTCCTTGCAAATCAATTTTGATTAGATTTGTTCATTAGTGTTATGATTCCACCATTCTTCTAGAGTATTTGATGGGTTAAAATGGATAAGTACAAGGGCAATTCAATTTTGTTCATCGGTGCTATGATTCCACCTAGGGGTGAGCATGGTACCGGAACCGGTACCGGTACCTGTTTTACCGAATACCGAATTTGGTTTAAAGACGGTATCGAATACCGTACCGAGTATTCATACTACGGTACCGGTACCGGTACCGGTACCGGCACCTATTTTACCTAGTTTTTTCGGTACTAGTCCCGAATACCGATTTAGCAATATTTCAAGTACCGAG
>JAUEJL010070108.1:0-16749 GCA_032274825.1 Drosophyllum lusitanicum | reverse complement strand
ATTATATACAATCAACTTTATTTTCTTAAAAATAATACAACCAACTTTTATAATCCTCACATTGTATGCAACTTGTTATATACTATGGAAGTTGTGACAAAGTTCATTATATATAATGATAACTAAACAACAGACGTATGAAAAAGTTGTTTGCATATAATGAGAGAATTGTAAAAGTTAATTGTATTATTTTTGAAAATTTTAAAGTTGATTGTATACAATGGTAACTAAGACAAATTTTATTGTATTTTCATGCAACTTGCCCTTTTTTGTTTTGTAATAAACATCAGAAACAATACAAAGATTAAAATTTACACACATTTGGGAAGAAATTGTGTTATATATAATACTGAAAAATTACATACTAACCCATTATTTAAGGCATGTTTGTCAAAATCTAAAACGTGAAAAATTAAAGTTAATAATTGAAAATTTTAGACTAACCACCTAAGAGATTGTGTAATTAATAAAATTAGCTTAACACCCTGTGTATAAATATGAGAATGTTTAAAGTAAATTTTAAATATTTTTAGTGTTAAACGGTACTACCATATATAATGAAAATAGTTATAAAACAAACAAAAAATATAACAATAACGAATATCACGAGCATTGTTTGGATTTTTCACAAATACTGCTTTTTACGTAGTGCATATGAATAAACGGCAAACATTTTTAATTAAATTTAACTAGACATGTAATACCCGTTTTCAATTAATATTAAAATGTAATGTTAAGATTTGTTTTTTTTATTCAATACAATAATTTCTTTTGTCATTGGACCAGCCACCTATATTATCTTTGGGCCTGATGGGCCAAAGGTATTAGTTAAATTAATACCCATTAAACTAGGGCTTGGGGCCAACACTTGCTACATCGGGAGCTGCCGCCCCCTCCCCTTTCTTGAGAAAGAACGAAGCGATGTGGCTGTCTGTGTGTTCGTCGAGTGCATACGAAAGAGACAGGGAAGCAAGAAACCGAGTGTCTCTCTCTCAAACCCTTGAAGAGTCGACTGCGTAGGCTGCTAGCACATGATTCTTGCACTACGACAGCTGTTTACACGAAGAAACCTCAGTCGATTGTGAGTTCGGTGCCCTGCTTGGTCCAGCGTCGAAAGAGAAGAACAAGAATCGATCGGGGAAACTTCAGGTAAACATCTCAACACCCTCGTGACTGCATTTATGCAACCGAATATCGATCAAACGGGATTAGATTGAGCTGAATCCATTTGTGATGTTCGAGCAAAAGAAAGAGCCGAGGCCTCAAATGGGAGCGCTAATTTGCCTATCGAGCTCAGATCTCGAATTATATGTTTATGGTCTTATTTTGAGATGATTGAAGTTTACACAACCAGAAACACCTGTTTGATTAAGAAACATAGAGGGTATGAACTTGTGCTTCTGTGTTGTGGGATCCTGCATAAACCAAGATCACTACCGAAGCCTTGAATAATGAAATCTGTATAGAAACACACAATGGTTTTGTTAATCTATTCATAATTTTGAGCAATTAAAATGATACGATCAAAAGTTATATACGAATGAATCCCCAAGGTATTCTTGAGCTGTCATGTGGCCTTGGAACCGAAACAGAGAAACCAAGAGTTTATTGCTTCAAATTTGTGGTTGAAATCCTAATTAACTCTTAATGAATTGTTTGTTCATGTGTAGAATTGTAAGCGATTTAAACAGGAAAATTTAATGAGTTGAAATTCCTTAATGGGTCAAATGCGTGACTAAAATTGGATTAAGGGTTTTGTGATTTGGATTTGGATTAGTTTATGAAATGGTGATTTTATCAAGTTGCTTAAGTTCTTGAAATGAGTATACTGTTGATGATGTACTGAATTGAAAACATTGTTGGATCTGAATCAATTGAAAACTTTCTTAAGTTGGATAGTAATTGAAAACCTCACCTGTTGGTGTTCGATTGAAAACTTTATATAATTGGTTCATAATTGAAAACTGAGCCTCAGTAGTAGCAAATGGGAAACTTTAGGGTTGAGTCCTCTCAAATGATTCCCCAATTGAAAACGTTTGTTGATTGGTCTCGACTAAAAACCTTTATGGGTTGGATTGAAAACTTAGAGTGTTCAAGTAAGTTGAAAACTTGTGTTTTCAATTGAATTGAAAACTTGTGTTTTCAATTGAATTGAAAACTTGTGTTTTCAATTGAATTAAAGACTTGGGTTTTCAATTGAATTGAAGACTTAGGTTTTCATTCCAAATCAAACGAGGTTTCGCGTGTGGATCATAAACCGAACTCTTAGGACATGTAAGTGGGCCTAGGCCCATTCAACTTGAGTTCGGGTTAGGTCAAAAGTTTCGTATAGTCAGTTACGGGAATAAATAAATAAATGGAATACATATACAGAGATGAAAGAATATTAATTTACTGGAGCCGCTATTGTAGGTGTTTACCGGTAGAGACGAAACTTATGGTTATGTGATTTATCTCTGTTGAGAATTGTGTGCTGCATCAAGGTGAGTTACACTAACTTATACATTGTATTAGTGTGAAATGTACATGTGTTTAATTATGTGAAAGTGTGACTTATATGTGATTCGATTGTATATGTGAATGTGTAAATTATATATTGATATGTGAAGTGAAGGGTTGCGTTATATTATGGTGAAAACACAACTCGGGCACAGTCAGACATGTGAAATCCTTGGTACAGCTTGGATACTCAACTGTGACCCAAAGTGTGAAATCGTCGTCAGTGCACTACGTCGGTATTATGTGTTTCGATTGTATATGTGAATGTGTAAATGATATATCGATATGTGAAGTGAAGGGTTGTGTTATATTGTGGTGAAAACGCAACTCGGGCACAGTCAGACACATGAAATCCTTGGTACGGCTTGGATAGTTAACTGTGACCCAAAGTGTGAAATCGTCGTCAGTGCACTGCGTCGTTATTATGTGATTTGATATATGAACATGGATTGTTATGTGTTGTGTACATTCCTAGTGTGGTGTGTAAGTGTGTGTGCTCGCTAAGCGTTATGCTTACTGTCGTTGATTTATTCTTTTAAGGACCTGACGTGGGAAAGCTTCAGCAGTGTGAAGACAGCTCATCTTCAATCAAACGTTTCCGTTGTTTAGCTAAACAAGCATTTTATTTAATTTCATAATTGTAATTAATTACTTTGAAGAATTACTATTGTACGACGTGTAGTTCTAGGTGCGGAACCTCGTCTGAACGACTACAGTTATTTACGTGACATGATATATATTTATATTTACTTTTAGCTTTTCAAAAAAAAAAATTTGGGACGTTACAAGACAAATAATAAAGTATGGAATAGATAACATTATTAATTAATATGGAACTTACACATAGATATATCGCTTAAAGGCATCTATGGAGTTTTTGTATCATTTGCAATTGATATTATTAAAATGTTAAGTTTTGAAAATGATTGTGGTCTGTAGTTCTGGTGAACCATGTTTTTTTGTTTTTTCCTTGAAGACTATCCCATTAAAGTTTTATTTGGAGGTGATAAAGACTTTTTTTTATTCTTCTTAATTGAAAAGGAAACAATGAAGAATATGAGTTTCTTAGCAAATGTGTATGTGAAAAAACAGCTGCTATATGTGAATCGTAGCAGTTTGAATTGTGATAATGAAAATCCAATGTTTTAATTTACTCAAATTGAGCCACGTGTTTACATAAATAACCATGAAAAATGTATCTATTAAATGATTCAAATAAACCTTTTTGTTAAAATATCTTAATGTTAACAAACTAAATTACCTAAAAAATAAAAATCTTGAACTATGTGCAATGCTTAAGGTATTTGAGGTAAAAACAACTAACTACAAAAGCATATGAGAAAATAAAGGAACATGGTTGGTGGAAAGCAATTTAAAAAAATCCATATTGATACGTTTTTTTAACAACGAAGTTATGTTAGTGGGCTGGGTCCGCAGTGACATCCATATAGGGCAGTATGCGAGCCCCAAGCCACGTGCTATGAGGGCGTAAACCATCCTCCATTGTTTCCGAAAACCCCCCACAATAAGTCTCCAACTCGAGACCTCATATAGTGGAGTAAAACCCTCTATACCACTAGGACAAGTCCTAGGGTCCATATCGATACGTGTCATATATACAATGGGACTTGTAACTTACAACGAGTCAAAAGGTACATTCATTTGAAATTAGTTTTGCTTCTTCTTAGTTTACCTTTCTCTCACCGATCAACATAAATTTTTTAAAGTAATAAAAGTTATAATCCTACGAATGAAAATTACAAAAATACTTATCGTATTTTAAACCTTATTACATATCGATATCTCTTTTGGATTTTTAATTAACAAATAGCTGTTGAAAATAGAAAAGTTTAAAAACAATAAATCAAAAATACTCTAGATTTCATTTTGATCTTGCTAACACCGGATGCATCACGCCAACGATGGAGTGGCATCACGTTGTGATGTTTCTATCATATTGATAAGCATTCCTCACATTTCTAAGTAATTAAGAGAAAAATTCATGTTATCTTTATAGTGAAATTTAAAATAAACTTACTTTTTCCTAATAGACTATGGTTTAATAGAAATTTTTAGAAGTATTATAAAATACAAATCATAATATCTAACACTTATGAGGACTTACAAACAATACGTTTTTGTCTTTTTGAGCAACATTTATAATATATAAATGGAATCTGCAAAGATTACAAGAGTTCTATTAGACGGGGTGGTAGTGGCTAACGGAATACACCCATGGTCAGTTTATATGCAGGTTGAAATTTTTTCGTGTCTAGAGTATTTATTATTTTCTATTAAAATTTTTGTTTTATTAAATATTTAAACACTTGATTTTACATGTTATTTATTTTTCTCTTATAACCATTAACATACGATGTTTGATGTAAATATGAATACATATTCATGCTTGTCTCATCTTTTTCGATATTTCGATATAAAATTTATCACATTCCGATATTTATCTAAAAATATGATTTTAGTATCGTAATACTAAAAAAATTATTTCGTATTGTCCAAATGTAATACTTGTTTGTGATTGTCTAATTTTTATAATATTTTGATATAAAATTTATCATAATACGACGTTTTTTCAAGATCGTAAAAGTGGGTAAGAAACATGTATTTAGATTTATACCAAACATTGCATACTAAAACTTACAAGAGAATACACACATAATGAATAAACTTATTTTTTAATTGACAAAGTTGTAAAATTCTTAATTTATATTTCAGATCATTGTATTAGGTTGGCTGTATGACCCTCGGGTGAGGGTTCGGTTTAGCATCGGGTTGATTGAGTTCAGCTTTAAATACCGGTACGTGTTTTGGGTTGGAGATATTTTTCTTCCATTTGCGTTCACCAACCCGAGAAAACTTTCTTTTTTCTCTTCCTCTTTCTATCTTAATATATATAATAAAATAAAATAAAAGGTACGGATAAGATTGTATTAAGCTATACTAGCTTTTAAGTTGAAAGAAAGAAAACATTATATCATACTGACATGAAATTCGGGTCAGGTGGTCTTATATGTTTTTATGAAAATAAATATATATATTTTTGGACATGGAATAAAACGTAACACACCACGGCATGACTTGGTGAATTGGGAAGGGTAGAATGTTGCGGAGACGGGTATAAAAGGGAAAGGTTTGGTGGCTCAAAAGTTAAAAACAACTTCAATAGGACACCTTCTTCTAACAGTCTGCCCCTTTCAGATCGAATCGCCCCCCCTGCAATCTAGGGTTCCGCAAATCTCCTCTAACAATCTTCAATTACGTTCGCTGAACCCTAACCCTCGCGATCTGCTTGAACGATTGGGTTTATCAACTCCATCATAGCGTATAATTCATTTTCCCTTTTCCAATCTTTTTCAAGATTTGATTTGATTTCATCAAACCCTTGTTATGATAATACCTGGTGTCCGATTCAATCTAACGTTTTATTGTTTTCTAGGTTTTGAAGCAACTATGACGATTCCTGATGCGGGTTCCCTTATGGATAACGAATCACTATGCTTGCCGTGCACTCCAGAGGAAGAGGCGAGGATTATCAAGGAATTGACAGAGAAGGACGAATCTTGTTTGAAAGAAGGCAACATGTACTATGTTATCTCCGGCAGGTAATCTAATTGCTTCACTCGTAACCTGCCGTTCCAAGATTCACGCCTCATTTATTTCTTTTAATGCCAAGTATGGCATATGACCCATGATGCGAACCCAATTATAAGATTTCTGGTAATGCCTGTACCGGCTGGTGTCCAGGCAAATTATTGTCTTTTTAAGCTGTTGGATCTTTCTCCTGTATTGCTAATACTTTACAGATTGATTATTGGTTAACTTTTATTGAGGACTTAAAACACATCCTTGTGTAATTAATTTGATTTGCATTGATGTCTGGCACAAGCCAGCAAGCCTTCTCAAACATGGTCAACATACGAATCTTGGGCTACAATTAAAGGTCCTGCTGAAACCTTCTGTTTTAGACAGAACAGAGTGTGCATGCACTCTGCAGTAAAACTTAGAAGCTTATTTTCAATAGTTCTGAAAAGAAAATGCTGCATGATAGCAAGAAATTGACAATGTCTAGATAATGTAACCTTTAGATTTAAATAGTCATTTTCATTGATTAAAGTGCATGAAACTTTAGTAAGTTTGGGATATTCATCTCAATGAGTATGCCATGTTAGATGTAATACCAAAACACCAAGCTCATTTAAAGCAAGTAGATCATATGCCATTATCATGGCTTTTCTTGTTAATCGATGATGCATGCATCCAATTTGTATTTTTATCTTTCTTGACATTGTATCAGCAAAAGAGTTAAAAGGGTAACGTATGGAAGTAATCAAAAGAACCTATATTTATGTAGCTGATAAGATAATATAATATAATCCAAGGAACCTGCTAAGACGTTTGTGCAATTAAGGGTTGTATGTTATTTTTGTTTTCTGTTGCCCATTGGTTCCAATAATTATTATAGTAGTAGTTCTTCATTGTAAAAATTGGATTTTTTTACCTAATTATCTGATGGACCATATGATGAACCACTTCTATCATTAAGATTCCTTAAGTTGGTCTCATTCCTTTTCTGTTCATCAAGCAGGTGGTTTAAAAAATGGCAGACATATGTTGGTGAGGGAACTAATGAGTATGATTTCGAAGAGCTTTCTACTGATAAACAGGCCTCAGCATTGATCAAAGCAGGCGAGAGGCCCGGACCAATTGATAACACAGATATAGTGGCAAGTGAAGATGTTCGTGATGGGAGTAATCTACAGCTTCGTAGAACACTACTCGAACGAAGTGATTACGTTTTAGTTCCTGAAGGAGTTTGGGAGAAACTTCATAGATGGTACATTAGTTTTTGTATTAAAAAAAACTTCATTTCAGTCATGTACTTATGCTTGTTATCCTATTTCAAGATATTAGTTGCAGACATCACATTTAGAAGATAAGTAACTACAGATAATATTGTTTAATTAGCGGATAACTTAGGGATACGAGGGAAAATCTGTTCGTCCAGCTAGTCACTTTTTTGTTCATGCTTTAATTTATCCCTTAGGTACAAAGGAGGACCAGCATTACCAAGGCAGATGATATCCGTGGGTATCCAGGAGCAATTTTCAGTTGAGGTGTATCCTCTAGCTTTGAAGTTGATTGATTCAAGAGACAAGAGTGAAACGATCATACACATAAGTAAAAAGGTACTGCGGTAATTTCTTGTTCATGCTAAATAATAACACACTATATTATTCCATCTATGTGCTGATAATTTCAATGTTATATAGGCCTCATTACAAAAACTTTATAATCAAGTAGCAGCACTTAAAGGGGTAGACCCACAGAAGGTTATACTTTATCATTTGATATTATTTTGGTCACCGAATTGATAAAGTTTCACTTTTCTTGCTCATACGTTTTTTTTAAATTTTCACTCCTTTGAGTTTGAACAGGTACGCATCTGGGACTATTTTGATGATCACAAGCAAACCGCTCTGGCTTATTCGAATCAAACTGTGGAGGAGTCTAACCTGCAAATGGATCAATCTGTGAGTTTTAGTATATTTGCTTTTGAAATGTGTTATTAGGACGTGTTTTACTAATCTGGCATTTGTTTCTGCAGATTCTTTTAGATGTGAAAGTTGATGGTTATATAGCCTCTGGGTTTGGCATGGATTCGACAGGAAATGAGTTAGCGTTGGTTCCCATGGAACCACAAAGATCGTCTCGCACTATAGCTGGCGGCCCTAGTTTGTCTAACGGTTATGGATCAGATTATGGTTCTAGTTTGTACCAGGGAACCACTTTTGGCTCTGTTTCCACAGATATGGAGGATGTACGCGATTCTGTGAGGACTGCTCCCCAAGGAGATCGAGGTTTAGCAGGATTGCAGAATTTGGGGAATACTTGTTTCATGAATAGCGCGCTTCAATGTCTAGTTCATACTCCACCTCTTGTGGACTTCTTTTTGCAGGAATATACTGATGAGATCAACAAGCAGAATCCTTTGGGGATGCATGTATGTGGCTAATTTGAATGTATTATGCAGATGATAACTTATGTAATGGAATTAAAGTTTCTGATATCTGTTGTTCAGGGTGAACTTGCAGTTGCGTTCGGTGATTTGTTGAGAAAACTTTGGTCTTCTGGTCGTACGGCCGTTGCTCCTCGTGCTTTTAAAGGAAAACTTGCTCGGTTTGCTCCCCAGTTTAGCGGATATAATCAGCATGATTCTCAAGTAAGTACTGCATAAGCTTATTTCAACTTGTTTAACTTACTTTGTTTAGTGGGTATAGTTTTACATGGTTCGTCTGTTTAAAAGTCCCATTTTATGGAGATACATTTTTTTATACCTTGATTGTTGTATCTTCTTTCTAGGAACTTTTGGCCTTTTTGCTGGATGGGTTGCATGAAGATCTGAATCGTGTGAAGCAGAAGCCTTATTTTGAGACAAAAGACTCTGATGGTCGACCTGATGAGGAAGTTGCAAATGAGTTTTGGAGTTACCACAAAGCTCGAAATGATTCGATTGTGGTGGATGTTTGCCAGGTGCTTCCTTGTTCATTTATTTGTTACTTAACTTTAGCTGATCATATTATTTTGATCAATTGTTCATGCTATATTTGTTACTGTTCTTCACTCACAAGCTGAATCTGATGGCAAAATCTTCAGGGTCAATATAAGTCAACACTCGTTTGTCCAGTTTGTGGCAAAATCTCAATTACATTTGATCCATTCATGTACTTGTCTTTGCCGCTACCTTCAACCGCCACTCGGGCAATGACAGTTACTGTATTTTATGGAGATGGAAGTGGCTTGCCAATGCCATTTACTGTTATCGTCTCAAAAAATGGTTGCTGTAAGGATTTCTTTCAAGCTTTGGCTACTTCATGTTGCCTAGAAAGTGATGAAACCTTGATTCTTGCAGAGGTAATATTTCTTCATCCAAGCTCTTATATATTCCACATTTATCATCTCAATTGTTGTACGGGATGTTTAGGTATATGATCACCGTATATATCGTTACTTGGAGAATGGGGATTCATTGCACACTATCAAAGATGATGAATGCATTGTGGCCTACAGGCTTTCTAAAAAGCAAGCCGAATTTCCCAAGCTAGAGATATGCCACCGAAATTTAGAAAAGTATGTTAATTTTTTATTTTAAAATTACTTAGGTTTAAATCTTTTCTTACAGCCCTTTGTAATGTGTAATTGTTTTTGACAGCTCGAAGTCAGGTGAGAGAAAATTCTTGACACCCTTGGTTACCTACTTAGAAGGCGCAAAAAATGGCACTGATGTCGAGTTAGCGGTTAACAGAGTTCTGGGTCCATTAAAAAGGAAAGCTTTTCCATCATCAAACAGGAGTGAGGATATAAAAGTAAATGGATCTGCTTCAGAAGCCATTGAAGAATCCACTAGTGGCTGTCAGATGGATACTGGAGTTGGTGAGGATAGGGTTTCAGAAGAAACATGTAGTGATGAGTTATCATTCTGTTTGAGCATCACGGATGACAGGGGTATGAATTATAGACCAATTTTAAAGGATTCAGTTATAAAGCCTGGAAAAATCTTGAAGGTCACACTGGATTGGACAAACATGGAACATGAGCTGTATGATGCAAACTACCTCAAAGATCTGCCCATGGTGCACAAACCTGGGCTTACTGTTAAGAAAACTAAACAAGAATCCATTTCATTGTTTTCTTGTCTGGATGCATTTTTAAAGGAGGAACCTTTAGGACCTGATGATATGTGGTATGATGATTAATTGATTATTCACTTGAATAGAGACACGAGAAATTTTTTATTTAGTATTTATGTAGTTATTAGTGTTTGTTAATCATCAATGCAGGTATTGCCCTGGGTGCAAGGAACATCAACAAGCAACCAAAAAATTGGACTTGTGGAGGCTGCCTGATATTATTGTCTTCCATCTGAAAAGATTCTCGTACAGCCGGTTTTCGAAGAACAAACTCGACACGTTTGTGAATTTTCCGATTCACAATCTTGATTTAAGCAAATATGTCAAAAGTAAAGATTCATCCGGCGGGTCTAGTGTTTATGAACTGTATGCCATCAGCAATCATTATGGTGGGCTTGGCGGCGGCCATTACTCCGCATATGCAAAGGTAACAGTAAATATTCATCTAGTGAATCTTTCCACCGTTATTTTTCTTGGCGATTGTTTAATAGTTAAAGTTGTTTCCCCCCTACTTTGTGTAGTTGGTTGAAGAAGATAGATGGTATCATTTTGATGACGCTCATGTGCATCCTGTAAGTGAAGGTGACATTAGGACATCAGCAGCATATCTGTTGTTTTACCAAAGAGTAAAAACTAGTAAACCTAATGGACCAGTGGGAGAGTCTTCTGAAGTTCATGAGGATTTTTGAATTGTTTACTCTCAAGATTCAGAAGCTAGTTATTGTTATGGGGGCAGACCAATGTCAAAACCGCCTTGTATTGAACCATCAGCATGGGTTTTGGTATCAGATGGGTTTTGGTATCAGCATTGTATCCAGGATTTGGCTGATGGAAGTTAGGGATCTGATTTAACTGACGCGAGTGCTACTGGAAGGAAAAACTGGAGTTTTTGGCACACGTTTTGATGACGAAACAAAGGAAAAAAAAAGTGGGGTTGGGGAAGGGATTATATATAATTAGGAAGCAGGAATGGTGTAGTTATATAATGTCTTAGTTGGGCTGACTCTTAATTGCCATTACATTCTTGGTTGGAGCTTTGTTGGTATTAGAAAGCTTACCGATTCCAAGCATACTTGATATATTTGATTGGAAGAAAGATCCCTGCAATTTTATCTTTTTCTGTTTTTTTAGTCATATGTATTGTGTTTTTCTTTTACTTTAGACATAAGCTTTGATTATAAAAACAAAACACATAATAAAATGCTCCCATCTGAAGCAAACTTGTCTGATGTCTCATGTTGGTTTTGTTTTCTACTTCTTTTAGCATCTCCATTCACAAACACATCCATCTATCTATCTATCTATCTCTGAGCTTTTTATTTTGATGGACTCTTTACATTTTGGTTTTAGTAGCAACTATCAACACCACCTAAGCCATTTAGACAGGATATAAGGAATAAGATGTAGTTAGTTATACCTTTATTCGAAGGTAGAGAGAAGATAGAGGCTATTTTCTGTAGATTTTTGGCTTCATGTTTAGCGACATATTTCTAGATTTGATTGCAATTTTTCTTCCTATTGTTAGGAGGTTTGTTATGTTATTGGTATTGCCGTCTATCTCATCACAAGGTCTTACATTTTTCCGTTAAGGTGAAGACGGTTGTATGGTAGTGATGTTGGATATATTCATCACCGTTGTGTATCACGCATGACGGAAGCATAGATGCTAGATATGTTCTGTTAAAACTCAAATACTATAGTTTTCAAGATGTATCCTCATCATATACATAATACTTTCAGGTTACACCAGTACACCATCCTCCAATGATCTTCCCCTCTTTAGGTCCCTAAGGCCACACGTAGTGGTCAATCCGAGAGCTTTCGGGTAAGTGTGGGTTGAGTGGGTTCCTTCGGGAACACCATGACTACCCTTTCGGGTTCCTCCCCAACTTTTCATTTTCGGTTTCGTGAACCCGAGAGAAATGAATCTTTATTTATTTATTTATTTTTTTGGTTTTGTAGAGAGAGTAGGAGAAAGAAAATGTTTGGGTTAATTGAGAAGGGTGCTACTTGAGTTTTGTGTTGGGAAGGAAAAAGTAAAAAAAACTAATGTAACAGTAATGTGGCATTTGGATTGATTTGGGTTGGGGAAGGGTGCTACGCATAGCCTAATCTGATTGTTCCCCCCTCTCTCTTTCTCTTAAATAAAATATTATAAAATAAAGTAAAAAGTAGAGTAAGATCAAAAAAGGTTATACTAATTTTCAAAGGTGAAGGAAAGGGAAAATAATATAGCGATGTAATAAGAAAGAGAAACCTTTTGGGTTGTCATATGGATGGTCAAATAATTTATTAAAAATAAAATATGTACGATATACGATTGGGGAAAAGTTTTTTAATTTTAATTTTTGAGTTTTCTATGAAAAAAGATGAGTTTTTGCATTCTAAAGGTATTAGAAAATATGTTTAGATGAAGAGTTACCGTTTTTATATTTTAATAAAAATAGAAAACGTGAATGGATTTTTATGGATTGAAAGTCTAAGTTTTTATTAAAGAGATTTTGTTTATAGAATAACGTTAAGATGAAAAATCATTTTCTTATAAAAAATGTATCTTACCTTAAAAAAACAAAACTATACTGTCAGTATTATCTTAGTCTGTCGTTTTTGAACAGTTAGGAAAATCATTGTTGGTTTAGACATATATATTATTGTTAAATATAAACAAAGTAGCTTTTAGTATCAATGTGTTATAAAATATTTAAACCTCATAGTTTAGTAATAGAGGTGATAAACTAGATTTTAGTGTTATTAATTGTATTATGTAATTGAAATTATTTAAGACCAAACGGATTTACCAAGCTATATTACAGGTTATGCGATGTGGAATATGAAATTTTTAAATAAAAAGATTGTTAATGCAAATTAATTTAAATACACTTTAGACGATTTTTAACTGCCTTAGTAGTAATAATGTGTAATTAAAATTACTTTTTACTTTTTTAAATTGAGAGCTCTAAGTCTTACCAATAAATATGTTGCCTAGCTATGCATACCAATATATCATTTTGGTTGGGTGTGTTGTGTCCGCAAATGTGCTCTCACTGACGGATGATAATTTTAGTATTTTATTTAATCTCTTGATATACCCACCCCTTTTTCACTCTCTTAGTCCCCCGTATAACCCTCATTCCCAACACCAATTCTCTCCATGGCTCCCTCTCCAAGAATTGCTCTGGTCACACCACAGGCCGACGGACACCTTCGGTGTAACAACTTGTCCACATAGATAAATGAATGGAAGTTGAGACACCTTATAAGTTTAAAGTTGTGGGCTACTAATATTTTTCATCATGGTTTTAAGTTAATTTCGAAGTTGTTGCGCTAGCCCATGACTTTGGATTATGGGGTGTTACAAATGGTATCAGGGCTATTGCCTCTCGGGTTGCAGTGAGTATGGAACTCATGTATCTCCAGGGGGTTTGGATTCTGGGTATGATGGACGTCATGTGTTTAAGTGGGAAGTTTGTAACAACTTGTCCTGCATAGATAAATGAATGAAAGTTGAGATACTTCATAAGTTCAAAGTTGTGGGCTACTAGTACCTTCCACCATAGTTTTAAGTTGATTTCGAAGTTATTGGGCTAGCCCATGACTTTGAACTATGGGCTGTTACATTCGGCAAGGGCTCTCCCTCTCTAAGAACTGCTTTGGTCATCGCCACCGGCTAAGGTACGTGTTTGTCGGGGGTTGTTCAGATCACCACTCTCTTTCCACTTCCAGACGTGGTTTCTCTCTTTCTCTTTCCCCTTCTCCTCCACCTCCGAAGAGGTCTCTCCCTCTCTAAGGTTTCGTTGGTCGGAGGTAGATCTGTGTCTGGGTATTCGCTTTGTTGGCCTTTGCTAAGGTTTCTCTTCCTCGCTCTCCTTTTTTGTTGGCCGGAGGTAGTGTTGGTTGGCGGTTGAGGTCGGTTTCTTTTTTTGGCTGGAGGTATTGTTCTCTTTTTGTTGGCCGGAGGCCAGGTTTCTGTTTAAAGGTAGACGGTGGCCTGAGGTACCCGGTGTATAATTATTGACGGTGAAGATAATCTACAATTAAGCACGAAAATGAACTATTTACTTAAAGAATGGTTAGGCCGATTATATGTAACACCTCAAAATAGTTAATATATATCATTAATAAGTGTTATGGTCAAATTATGGGGAAATGAACTTGAGGGACTTGACTTGCTAAATGACCAAAGTGTATAAGTATATATAGACTTCATGGACATCATTAAAGTAAAAAATTGTTGGAAACAGTTCTGGAAGAAACAAGAGCAGGGAAGTGGAAGAAGATTTTGGGAGATTTTCCTTATTGAAGAGGAAGTGAAGTGTTCTTGTGATCAAGATTCAAGGTATGTGAATTTAAGTGTTTTAATGTCGACTAGTGGATTTTTTTTTTCAATACAGGTCTCGACAGTATGCACATGGCCATATGTGCACATATATGCATGTGTGCATATGCATATATGTATCTAGTTTTTTGCAACACAGATGTAGATATGCATGTATTTAGAAAGTTGCACAATGGTTACTACAATGATTACAATTTGCCTATTCAAAAATCAAAACTCAAACACACTATTTTTTCTTTAGGGCATTTCAACAAACACCTGTAGTGCATGTTCTAACCTTTAGCAAGAAAGACTTAAATACAAAAGATTAACTTACTTAGCAAAATTTCTCAAAAGAAAGATTTTAGATACCAACAATCTTAAGCTAAAAACTTTGATATCAGCACCTAAATTTGTGCTAGAACCTTGAAGATTATACTACAAAGTTAAAGGCCCTGTTTTAGTCCCCAAAAAAAAAAAAACCGCCTTGACAAATAAAAAACCAATACTTGAATTGCACGCATATAAAACTTCAGGTAAACATATTTTTATATTATTTTAATTTTGGAGCCTTAATTACAGAAACACAATGACGCAAATATTGATCGAGTAGGAGTCACCGCGAGCGACAAATAATTTAACATATATATAGGGGAGAGTTCATGCGAAAAATGTCTTATTTGTGAAAAGTACGAGAAGCAATTACAGCCATTGATTTGTTTTTGATCATGTGGTTCACATTAATCATAATTAATATTTTACTCAAAAGGGTAAATTAGTAAACATAATTTTCTCTCTCTGCTCAAATTAATTTTTTCTCTTTCCAATTAATTTTTTCCCTGATTTATAGAATTTACTTATATTTTATTATTAAATAAATACAGTGTTCACTACTGAACACAACATACGATTTACAAAAATTTTCGTTGATTGTACTATGTTTATTGATGAATACAACGATTTACAAAAATTTTGCTATTGCAATTTTTTACCGCTTCTTGTTTAATTACGTGTTCTATAATGAACACAATCAAAATTATACTAGTTTTAAGATAAATTTACAACATTTAATATTGAATACATTCAATGATATACTGATAATGAATTTTACAATATTCAATACTGAACACGACCAATTTCCTCCCGGTTATTCCCTCAACTTAGATTCAAAAACCAATTTCTATCTAATAAAACTATATGGTGTTCAACAGTAGATACAATATCTACGACTTAGATTCAAACCCAATTTAACATATATCAAAAACCGACAAACTGAAAAAAAAAAAACAAAATGGTGATCATCTGTGAAAAAAGAATTGGTGTTCAACGGTGGTGATTGAAGCGGCTGTGGTGGTGGGTGGCTATGGTAGTGGGGGTTGACCAACTTAACCTATATCAATACCCACTGTTGAATAGAAGATGGACCATGTAAAATCGATGATACTTGACTTCAGATCTACAAAAAGATTGGATTTTTACCCGTGTTCTGTTCATGGGACAGATCTGGAAATGTTGAAGGCAGAGGGCGGCGGCAGATCTGGAACGGTTGGATTTTTACCCGTTGTCATCGGCGGTACTTGAGGGCGGCGACGAGGGCGGAGGATAGAGGCGATGGCAGTTGTGAAGATTTAGGGTCTTTGGCGGCGGTGCAGTAATGACGAAATCAAACTGTTGAAGATCTAGGGATTTTGGTGCGATGCTGACGACAGCGGTGGTCGTTGTCATCGGCGGAAGACAGCTGTTAAGATCTGGTGCTTACGGACGTCCTAGATGTTTTTCGCTACCGGCAACGGCAAACGCGAGCAGAGAGATATTGCAAAATGCGTGTAGGGTTGAAAACATGAGGGTTTTAATGAACGTGGGAGAGAGTGAGAGAGGAGACAGAAGAAAGATAATGTTAAATTACTAGTTTGTCCTTTTATTTAAATAAATGTCATTTTATTTTGTTTAAATTACAAAAATGCCATAATTACTAATAATCATTGAATCTCTTTCGCACTTTTTGCAAATAAACCTCTTTTTACATGAATCCTCTCTCTCTCTCTCTCTCTCTATATATATATATATAGGGATAAGATCAAATAAAAAGAAAAATAAAGTAAAAAGTGTAAGAGGGATGATTATTTGATCATTTTTTGGTATATACATCAAATGATAATTGTTAGTTCATCATCTTTATTGATTAAAACTAGTTCTTCATCGATTTCTTTTTGATAAATCCAACATATT
>JAUEJL010070097.1:0-16750 GCA_032274825.1 Drosophyllum lusitanicum | reverse complement strand
AACCATTCAGATATTTCAAAAAACAAACAGCAAAATATGAATTAACATTCAGACATCAGAATCACCTCTTAATGTTCAGACATGGTATTCAGATTCAGACTCAGAACCTCTTAATAAACAAACGACACCTTAGTATTATATATTGTTCTCTAATATATATAATAGTTTAAGACTTTTAAGGTAATATACTAATATATAAATATTTAATTATATTTTAGAAGGCTATCGCTAAATAGGAAACAGCGGTCGCTATTTAGCGCTATTCGCTATGTAGCATATAGGTAGGCCACCGCTATTCGCTATTGACAACTATGATTGTATCCCCTTTGGTTTTAACTTTTGTTTTTCTTATTCAGGATCATGTAAAGGAAATATGGGAAGATCTATTCGTTCCCTTCGGATAAAGTGGAGAAAGAAATATAATTGCATCTGCAACCTTACGAGGCTTGTTGGTGCTAATTTATTCGCATATAATCATACCGCAATTTCCTATTCATGATCTACACGACTATAGGTAATCCATACTCCTGACCAATATTCAAGCTTTCTTCAATCTTTTCAATGGAGCAACTACAAGCTTGTATATGTTTCTAAGCTTGGTCATTTATTCTTAACTGATGTTTTTTTTTCCTATACATTATTTGCAAAATCGCGCAATTGTATCCTTTGCGTCTATAATTGAACCAATTTTCGTTTCATTTCTTTTGTTTACTCTAAAACTTCTCAAATGCGTGTTCAATCTAAAAAAAATACGTTCTTCTGAAGGCCTTAATGTTACATTATGCTACCTTCGACACACATTTCACACATATTATACTTATACAAATCTAGTATTCTCCATTATTTCAGTGCATTCAAAATTTTAACAACTGTACTTTCACTTTCATACGTTGAATACCAAAAATATACAAATGTTTCCTTTTTATACGTCGATATTGATATACAATCAACAAGGGTGCTACTTGCCACATTCTTCCTACCATATTCCACACTGCCTGGTGCTTACATCATTACCTTGTTTTCTAGAAAATCATCATCAAAATATTATAATTCTAGATAAGTATTAGCTAAGGTTTTATGCTTAAGTTATTAGTTTGAGTTAATCTCAGTTAAAGATAGAATAGGATTTAGATAGAAATTCTTTTGCCTTGTTAAGCAAAACAAAAGAATTATATAGAAATTGGAATTGGTTTTCTTACCTGCATATTTATATATTTTTTGATTATTAATATACAGAACAAGATATTCTAGTCTTTTTTCAAGTTTCCTCATGATATTATAGCATAGAATATGGTACAAGTTAGAAATCCTTATGAGGTTCAACAACTTTATGTTTTAAACGAGTGAAAGCCTACAAATATTTTGTCCTCAATTATTTTATGTTTGAAACGGGAGTTTTGCATGAACCATTAGGGTTTTTGACACATAGCTTTTCGGAGCTTTTAGGAGCCGCAGCTTTTAGTTCTTAGAAAATAAGCTTCTCCTGAAAAAAATTTGTTCGTTTGCAGGAGATTGAGCTTTTGATAAACAAATTACATAATACCCTTTGATTAATTTTGTTTCTTATTCAGATTTTAATTTTGTATCTTTTTATGTTATTTTACGTTTTTAAGCTATAACTACAACTACTTTGCCAAACACCTTCATACAAATAAAAGCTCTAGCTTCCAGCTTTGCGGCTCCTAAAATCCAGTCTAACTCTAGCTAGTTACGCCAAAGTCGGCCAAACATACCCGTTATTTTCCTATACTTCTTTGTAGAACAAAAGATTGTCATCTACTTAATGTAGTCTGCATTCCATTTCTCATAGCAATGATCTACGTAAGAGAAATATATCTTATAAAATGTCCGCCTAATTTTAGGAACAAGAATAATTGGATAACCTTAGATATGCGAGGAAAGAAAGATTGAACTCAAGTGTCATATGGAGAATTATTACAAAAGGCGGAATAAACCTATAAGTTAATTTAGTAGTAACTTGAGTAGAAAGAAAAAGACTAGTTGTTTATTCTAGTTCATTTTTCTTTATTTTTGTAATTTTCTTATTTAATTGATTTTGGAGATCAAGTTAGGGGATTATCAATAATGGGTTGCCGTTATGGTATTGGATTTCTTGGGCTTGGTCATTGCGTGCTTGCAACTTGAAATGTAGGGACCGATTATTTTGTACCCTCTCTTTTTAATCTTTCAACTTTGTTTTGGTATTTATAATACAATCTTATTTCGCATCAAATTGGTACCAAAGCCTAGCTTGTACCGCCTAGAGAATTTTGGGAATTTTTCTTTTTTCGGCGTTAATGAATAAAATAGAGAATTAGGGGGCTTGTGCAGTAAGCGTTGTGAGAAGGCCAAAGCACACAAATAGGAGAACGATCATAGATTTGGCGAGGTGTTTAGGGCAATTAAGATTTGACTATGATGGTGGGTATTTGGCCACCAAGGTTGATCGATTACATGTGGAGAAGGAAACCGTTCGCATAGGTTCACATGGATGATATGTGGTTTATATGGACTAGTGGAACGAAATCTAGAGTAGCTAGAGAGAACCGGAAAGTGCTTGGGTTGGTTTTTCTTGCTGATGACAAAGGGGTGGGGCTGGGTTGAATGGATGGGAATGGCAGCCTCGCTGGAGAGAACTCAAACTGGAACAAGAATCGAGGTGGAGTATATGATACAAAAGCTAAAGATGGTTACGAGTTATTTGAGAAACTTGAGGGTCAATTAGGTGGTCCGGGTCACGCAATCG
The DNA here is from genome assembly GCA_032274825.1 of Drosophyllum lusitanicum. Classification (NCBI taxonomy): domain Eukaryota; kingdom Viridiplantae; phylum Streptophyta; class Magnoliopsida; order Caryophyllales; family Drosophyllaceae; genus Drosophyllum; species Drosophyllum lusitanicum. The sequence goes on along the minus strand of JAUEJL010070097.1, from coordinate 14,004 downwards.
GAAGGAGTCAACCATGCCACGAGGTTAGCAATCAACATCAATGAGAAGAAGTCGAGCTTAATTATGTTTTGGGGAAGTGGGTCATATCCATCAAATGTGCCGGCTAAAAATTACTTTGAACGATCATAATAGTGTAGTTTAATAGTTTTGTCAAATTGGAATAATGATGGAGGCCCTACTAATCATTCTTAGGCAATTCAAAGGATTAAGTGACACGAAAATAACAAATAAACGATCTAAGAGATTATGTTTCCGATGAGATGAAAAGTTTGCTCACAGTCACTAATGCACGGATAAGACGCTACAGTTTTTTTTGGTAAGGAGGACGTGGAATGTGAGGTTGAGGACGATGAGGAGAATGTTCACATTCATTTGGATATGGTGGTCTTACTCTATTCGGTAATTGGTATTACTCCTCAAATGGTTCAAGGTTGATGGATATATTGGTGGAATGGATGTAGTAGTGTTGATCGATAGGGAGGCTGCTTGTAGTTCCTTGTCCCACCACTTGGTTGCATGCTTAGGGTTACGCATGAGTGGTAGCAGTGTAATGAAAGATTAAAAAACAAGTAATAGAAGATATACTTCCTCTTCATTTTGGAAGTACGGATCTCATTTCTTTCCTTTTGTTGTCATTTTGTGGGGGGGGGGGAGTGGTTGAATACTCCACAAGCGGCGTGGGACCATAAGTGTATGACCTCAACCATCTCTAAAAAGTACATACGGATGAGATTAAGAAATTACCAAGGGAGATGATTTCGATGTGGATTATTCTGCGAAGTTGGTTTTCTAGTCTCGTTATGCTAATGAAGAAAAAGGACAACATTTGGAGATTGTGTTGATTATCATGCTCTTAATAAGGTTATGGTATTAGATAAATTTGCGACTCTTTCATTGATGAGCTTTTGGACTAGTTGCATGGAGTTTGGGTGTTGTTGGAACCCAGTTTAAGTTCTATTTACAATCAAATTCGCATGAAGGAAGGTGATATACACAAGACCACATTTCGTACCCAGGAAGGGCATTGTGAGTTTTTAGTTATGTCATTGGGTTGCTCAATGTGACTGCTACTTTTCAATCGTTGAATAAAGTTAACCGCACCAATGGTTTTTACTTGTTTGAGAGAGCATGTGCTTTTGCAACCGGGAAAAATGTTTTTGAACAAGTTAAAAATTGAATGCTGGGCCACATTTTCTCTATGGACAAAGATTGTGCTTACTCTTAAAAGTTGGCCATCGATTTGATGGAATTGAGTGGATTCCTTGGTTTGATTAGGTAAAACACGAAGTTGCTACAAGGCTATTTATAATATTGTTGTTTCCATTTGATGGAGACGTAGCACATGGTTTTCGGGAATTGCAATTCCGTCTCGGTACTACGAGACCTTAATGAAATATTTTATGGTTGAAATGGATTTGGTACTACGAGACTTTAATGAAATAAATTATGGTTGGAATGGATCCTTATTGTGAATGAAATAGTTGATCAAAGGAATATTCTTGTGAGACTGGCAGATATGTGTCTGGAAAGAGATCAAATACACCGGGAGTTTTTGTTACTCTATGCAAGATATGGGTAGAGCAAGTTAAATGAGAGCATGAGGCTGCCCTATTCAAGAATGGCTTGAAGTTTTCCATCGATGATCGCATGGGCCTCCAGCTTGCTTAGCCTAGCTTTGAAAGAGATGCTATTTTCAAGGCCCATTAACAATTCACGAAAACCTCCTGTATAGTTGGGAATCAATAGCCACTTAACCCGCGCAACAGAAGCACAAATACACAACTTAAATAAAAATTTTCGGGTTTGAAACAAAGTGCTGTTAAGTCCCACACAATGGATCTACTCTAGAAAACAAGGTAATGCAACTAAAGGGAAAGAGAAAAGGAATTATACTCTCAAAGTAGCTAAAGCAATTGAGTAGTCCACACCAAGTTTCCAAGACCCCTTTATGTTAGTACACCCAAGTGGCCTTGAAACCATGGAACGACTACTCTTCTCTTTTGCACCCAAGTATGCACTCAAGAACACTTCATTGAACTCACAAACTCTTTACCTTCATAGTACAAAGAAATTGTTTTACTGGTACAAGCTTTGCCTTAGTCGTCAAGGGAGAAGAACCATCAAACGAGTTCATTCTTGATGCATTGAGTCCATTACTCCTTTAGTTTCAGGAAATTATGCTAGAAGCAGATATTTTTAAGGAAAAGGTCTAAGGGCCTTATTCAAGAAAGTATGGGTCCATACCAAAAGAAAGACGTGAATCGAGGACATATTTTGTTAGTCGTGCCATTGACAAGATCACTATTAGGTTTCGTTTCTGCAATTCTTGTCTTGATGAACTATTACACCAACTCTTTTGTGCAAAATTGTTTTCCAAAATAGTACTACGTAGTTGGTATCATTAGATACGGATTATGCCTGGGTTGAATGGTAAACATTCTTAGGATGGGTTATACAAGTGGTTGGTTATGCCCTACAGTAGTATCTCCAAATTTTCCAAACTACGTGGTTTGGGATCCTAGATTTGTTTGGGTTGTTGTTGGGGCTCCGGATCTTGGACTTTGATTCTTTGAATGTAGGGCAGTTAGATCCTCTCTTGAATTTTTTTGGTTAAAAATAATGCACCTCTCCAAAGAATTATGGGAAGTATCTCTCTCCAATATTTCAAAACTACATGGTTTGGGATCCTAGATTTGTTTGGTTTGTTGTTGGGGCTTCGGATCTTGGATTATTTTAATGTAGGGCAGTTAGATCTCGAAAATGGAGAAGAAGCCGTGGTTTATAACCCCAAAATTAGGATGCTTAATTTACATGATCCAGGACCCAGAGATGACATGAAAGTCGTGGGAAAGAGTAGTCTCATCATGGCAGCTTTGTATATAGAGTTCATGTGTTCTACCCATGCAAGTTCACGGGTTAAGTTGTCAAGGGTGTGAACTTGCATGGGTAGAGACTGTGAACTGCATGTAAACAAAGTTGTCATGACAATACTCTTTCATAGCTTTCAAGCCATTTTCGGGGTCGTGGATCACATAATTTAGTCATCATAATCCTGGGGTTATAAACCACGACTTCATCTCCATTTCCGGGATCCAATTGCCCGACCTTCAAGAATCAAATTCCGGGACCTGAAACCTTAACATTTAACCAATAAAATCCCAAACCACATAAACATTAGTTATTGGAATTGTAGAGAGATACATTACATCCAATAGTTCTTTGGAGACGTGCATTGTTAAAAAAGGTGCAACATTTTAAACATGGTGCATTATGATCGTATAGCTCTCTAAGTACTTACAAAAGGTGTAGCATTTTAAACATGGTGCATGCAAGGTGGGCAAGTTTCTTGCAGAAGTTCGACTATTTTATTAAGCACAAGTTAAGAGCTTCCAATTGAGCGGTCAATGCATTGAGTAGAAGAACCACTTTTTTATTAACATTTGGCATCGACAATGAGGTTGTAGGCTTTGACACGTTAAAAGAGTTGTAAGAGGCAGAAAAAGACTTCAAAGGAATATGTGAGGGCATACTCTTTAGGCAACATAGAGACGATTTTCTTCTATTCATGGGTATTTGTTCAAAGGGAACATATTATGTACTCCGAGAACTTCTCTTCCGAGAGTAATTATAAAAGGAGATACGTGGAGTTGGCTTAGGAGGACATCTTGGTTAGGACGAGATGGTGTTGAAGAGAGGTATTTACAAATGTAATGTGTGGCTTGTCAAGAAGCTAAAGGAAGATCTCTAAACACGAGCACTATATGTCATTTTTAGTTTCCTCTGCTCGAATTTCTACACTCAAAGGGGAGTTGACTCGGTATTTTTGGTTATGGATCATCTTAAAAAATGGCTCGATTTATCCCATATAAATGAGGATTGTTCTTCCAAGAAAGTTGCTCACTTAGTCACTTATATGGCGTCCCTAAGTACATAACTTCACAAGAGCTTCGCCTAATTTTGTTGTCTACAATACTCCTCTTAGGTGGTATACTTAGTCTATTTGCCTAGAAAGAATGATAACAAGGCAACCAAGCTTATGGAGGATACACACAAAACACAAGAGAAGACCAAGGAGAACATTGCTTTAGCCAATGCAAAGGTCTAAGACGTTTGAGGTTGGAGATGACATGACGGTCTACGATTTTCGGAGGGAACTTACAACAAGATGAGCCACAAGAAATATGGACCTTGTAAGATCCTTGGAAAATCAATGATAATGCCTATCTTTGATCTTTTTGTGACTTCATGTCCATCTCTAACATGTTCAATGTTGCTGACATGTATAACAATAATGATGTTATAATTTCTTCTCAAGTGAGAGGGAAGTAGGGATGGCAACGGGGTCGGGGGTATCGGGGATCGCTCTCCCCATCCCCGTTCCCGTTCCCCTTCTCCGTCGGGGAATTGACTTGCATTCCCATCCCCGTCCCTGTCCCCGTCGGGTATCAGGATCCCTGCGGGGAATCGGGGATTTTCTCCATTTACAAAACCGATTTTTCTAAATATATATACATGAGAATTTTCATACAAAACTAGAATTACAAATCTAACTTAACTCTTCCAACCTGTTCACATCAACATTACCAATCAAATAAATGATTTCTCTGACATATATGTCCATGAAAGATGTTTATAATACTTTTATAGATGATTCTACAAAAACTATATTAGTATTTAGTAATTTCATCGTATTAGTTTTTTTTGTTTTCTATGTTTAATAAATCATATGAAACGATCATGTATGTTCAAACAAAAAAAATCTTATTGATATGCATACTAATGTAAGAAAGTTAAATTGGATAAGAATGCATATTTATATGAGAAATTTGACTTTAAAAATTATATATGTATGTATAATATTTGCGGGGTCGGGGTCGGGTATGGGTTCGGGGAACCGAGGGCTATCCTCGTCCCCGTTTCTAAGTTCGGGGAATCCCCGTCCCCATCCCCATCCCCGGTCACGGGGATTCCCCCAGTCAAATCGGGGTCGGAGAACGGGTTCCCCGTTAGATGCGGGGTTTTCTGCCATCCCAAGAGGGAAGGGAAGTGAGGGGAGGGGGGGATGAATGGATGCTGTGCAAATCCACGAGCTTGCTCACTCCTTTATAGATCAAGTGAGATAGCCAAATGGGAAGAAACAAGCCCATCTTCAAACGGACATGACTTTTAATCCCTTAGGAGTTATGCCTACTATATATGGACGGAAAACCCTCGCTGGGCTGGACAATTTGACCAATCTCCTAAGATGGTTTAGTCCGACTCACGTCTCGGTTTTTTCCATTTAAAAGATTCTATTTTACTACCAAGTTTAGCCATTTTCCAATATTTTTGTTGATCTAGTTTTACTGTATATTGCATTTCCCATAATAATGTAATATCCTAGTATGTAAAGTTTGATTTATTATAGCAAGGAGGTAAAATTGTGATTTCAAAATTTTGGCAAAACTTACCAAAAATAACACCGCGCTATATACAGAGCTAAAATATATTTGGTTTTTATCATCAAAGAAATATATCTTGCGCGTGTGTAAACACGAGAATAAGTTCGTTTTGGGTCACTTTCATTCTCTAGTCTAAAATTCTAAAAAACAAATTATGCGAAAATCTTTTAGAATAATATAAAGATGTCATATTTGTAAATAAATTCAATAAAAAAAAGGTTCTCCATAAGAGGGAATTTGGAAAGCAGTAATTACATTTCTTAACATGAAAAAATATGGAGCGGGGTCGGAGGCGGACGTATTCATAACACGGCCCCTTAACGAAGTGGGTATCCAAGCTATGTTTGGGCCCACTAGGGTTTCCATCATTATAAATAATTGATATCCGCACGGGGTTTCTCCACACTGTTTGCCTTTTTTTGTTTTATTCTTGTTTCGCCTTTTTGTGTGATACTAAGTTTAAGGCCAAAAAATGGGGAGAACTAAGGTACAGCTTAGTTATATCCTGGATGATCAAAGGAGAAGGGTGAGTTTCTCAAAAAGGCGAGTCGGGCTGATGAAAAAAGCGCATGAATTGTCTGTGCTGTGCAATGCTGATGTTGGTGTGATAGTTTTCTCAGAAACCGGGAAACTATACGAGTCTGCTGTTTGCAAGTATTTTGCTTTTCTTTTTTAAAATTTCAACATTTATGCTCCTTTTTTTCTTGGAATGCATTTTTTACTTTTTTTAGCCTGAAGTTGGTAGGCAATTTATGTTTTCTTCTCCTGATGTTATTCAATTCATCTATCAACTGAATTGGAGGTTTTAGATTCATCAGTTGAAGTGTTAAAGCTTAGTTTTGTTCATCTGGATTTATTTCTAACTCTGTGGAATGAATCTTCATGTCTGCATTGTTAAATATGATTGATCTCATGCCAAAGATTAGGCTTTGACCCTAAAGATTCCTAACTGAATGCATGTTATCTACTTCTGCCTTCTTTCTTAGATCTTGCTTATTTGGCTTTGTTTCTCTAATTTCTTGTTTAATTTTTATATGCTCATTGAGTGGCGATTATTGGTTGCGGGGAAAATTTGAGATGAAAAAGGAATATTAATATTCATATGTAAGATCTTGAAGGCGGGAATATAATTTTTCAAAAGCATTTTATTTATTTTTCAATTGAATTACAGCGTATCCCGAATAATCACGAGGTACAACACAGTTACTCAGCCACCTCCTCCACCGCCACCATCACCTCATCCTGATTTGTCACGCCTTTTGGTAGATCTTTCTCTTCCTTTGTTTTTTTCTGGCTTATCATTGCTAAGGTTGTAAAATTCTTAATAACTTGAGTTTTATTTATTCAATTGTTCTTTTTCTTTAATTTTTCCATTTCCTTAGGCAGAACAAGCAGAGGAGATCAGATCGCTAAGAGAGGAAGTAATGGCGCTGGAATCAGAAAATATGTATGTGTTCCTTTTTTTAACTAAATATTCATAACTTTAGGCTTTAGCAATGCCTGTTATGGAAATAATTTTGAATTTTAAATTTTATCAGACAGTTGCATACACACATATAGACACACAAACACACACACATGCACGCATTAGATTATTGCCCATGTCTTGCACGGTTGTAGATAGTTATGTGTTAAATTTATGTGCATTACGTATGATATTATTGATAACTGAAGATATAAAATATAAGTATATTGGCTGTGCTTTGCACGGTTTTAGACAGTTATTCGTTAATTTTGTGCATTGAGTTTGATATTATTCGTACTAAAGAAATAAGATACAAGTATGTGTAAAGTTTTTAAATGTAATTGTAAATATAACTATATAAGTATACTTAAACTTTGTAAGTTCAAATGTAATTATAAAATAGTCAAAGGGCTTAAAAGGTATTTTTCTTGTTTAATATTTTGATACGTTAGTGGACCAAATTTGAAGGGTCAGGTATGAAAGTTATATGCAATCTTCATATACTCTGTATTCAGTTTAAAACTTTAAATGATTTATATATATACTAACAACTATAGAATTATGCTTGTTCTGATCGTATTAAAGAGATCTATCGAATGGTGTAGTTATCTAATAATAATATATTACTATTTGTGATGGATCTCATAAATTTAAAAATAAATAAATAAAAACAATAGAAAGCTAGATATGTATTATCAAAATAATAAAGGGTTAGAATGCATTTTCTTCATTCAGACTAAATTTGAAATTTCCATACATCGACTAATGAATTTGTGCCATATATCAATTTAAGAATCATTATATATATATATATATATGATATAATTAATTAGATTATTAATTATTTTTAAAATTCAAAAAAAGTGATGAGGTGTAATCGTAGGAGGATGGCTCATGTAAGTCTAATATCCAGTTTTAGTTATATATATATAAGCAGATGCGGACTTAGGGGTTCCGGAGTGGTAAATTTTGTCGATTTTTTTGGTTCATATAGGCCTACCCATGACTAGAAAAGTGTGCAACCCTTCAAATGTTCAAGTGCAACCTTAACTAATAATCAACGAGTCCAATTTTAGTTGTTTGACCCAATTGAATCAAAGATTTAAACCTAATTATTTTAGTTTGTTGTTTTAAACTATAAGCAATTAAATCGAATTGTCAATATATGTGGTCTAAGTCATTTGTCCCTTGCCCGATAGTGTATAGCCCAAGCCTCAAATCCAATTTGATTTCTTAAGTACGAGTTTGACAATTGGCTAAATGGCCTGCCACTGTAATGCACAAAATTAGTTTTTTAAACCTTGATAATTTAGTTGATTGATTATTTGTAGAAATGCATAGCCCAAACCCTAACTCCAATTTATTTGTTTGATTTATTAGTTGTGGAACCTTGTAGTTTATGTAGTTCATCAAATAATGAAACTTCTTGACAAATTAGTTAATTGAAGAATGTTCAATATAGTCCATACTTAATTCATAGTCCTAAGAGACTAATTTTAGCCTTTGGATCAATGGTATCAATGGTCCAGATTGCATTTTAAAATTTTGGACGGAGTGGCATGTGATTGTATGTGATTGAATATTAAAATTTTAGGACTAGGTTTTTTACATGGACTTTATTGAACACAAATCTTAGTTAATTTGTTGAAATGTCTTGATAATTTTATTAAGAGTTAATCACATAAATGGTCCTTGTAGTTGTCATAGAATCTCACTTTTAGTCCTTTAAATTTACAAATTATGAAAATAGTCACTGTGGTTGTCACTTTATTTAACTTTTGGTTCTTTATGCGGTATATTAGTCTTATCATTTCTTATCCTTGTTTCCAAACAAGCTGTACCTATTAAAACTGTTTCCAAACAATATCCATCTAAAGGTTTTCTTTTGTACTTGTTACCAAACACCTTTTTCAAATCCCCCTTTTATCACCTACTCTATTTCTCTCATCTCTCATTTGCTCTCATTTTTCTAACCAGAGACCTCACTCAACCACTTAACGCTACCGTCCACCCCTTGGTGACACAACCACCATAAACTTCGAAATCCCACAACAGTTCTCCCTCTTACTTCTGGCCTTCTCTAATCCGGCATTTGTCGTCACCGTCGCCAAGACGCCAACTACTCCATTGCCTTCATCATTTATGCCTCTAGTTCGACCACCACTGAACCTATGATGGAAAATACCTCCCGCACTGTCAAGGTTTCAAATAAAACCCCGAGTTATTTTTGGTCTACGAAAACCTCAAAATCAAGGGGTTCTGAGATTTGATTTAGGTTCAACGGACCACCATATGTTAGGGTTTGTTTCGAAATTTGATTAGGTTTGACAGTTTTTTGCTCTTATTTAGGGCTTATATCTGCGAATGGTTTGCTGTTAAGATCCCGCCGTTCAAATCTGATTTGCGATTTGGAGTGTACATCTGATATTCTGATTTAAAGTTCAGATCCCACAGTTTCGTTGTGATTTATGATTTAGAGTTTACATATATGATGATTTGTTGTTCTTGTTTAGGGTTTGATGGAATTGTTGTTCTTTTTGTTTAGGGTCTGCATATTTTGTTCTTCATTTGTTCTTTTGTTCCCCATGGATTTGTTGTTCTTGTTCAGTTTTTGTTTCGATGGTTTTAATGAGATTCATCTTCATAGATTAGGGTGGTGGTTGTGATTTTCAATTCTTTCATTATTTCCGGTTTCCAAAATTTGTTTCGGTTAGTATTTGTTCATGCAATGAATACCATATGAAGATATGAACACCAAGAACACAAAAATAATAGAATATTAATTCTTTATTTTATTTTATTAAATAATACATTTAATAGGTAATGGGTGTTTGGAAAAATGGTGTTTGGTAGCAAGGATAAACAGAAAATTGACCAAAATACCCTTTGAATTTATGTAATTATCTCTTTCATTAATTTACTAGGGTATAATTCGTTTCGTTTGTTGAACAAACTTCTAGCTTTCTAAGGTTTGGTTTTATGGTATAACACTTGTATTCAATTGATTTAGTTTGCGGAACGGTTTCTACCTGCTACCTAACATCGAGCTGACCCCTCTTTTTTCTAGAATCTTTATAAATAAGTAAACAAGTCATGAAGCGAAACATAACAGTGAATTTTTGTGCTACTGTGGCCAAAATCTCTGGGTCTGCCACTGAATATAAGTTGCAATAATGAATAAAAACAATAATAGAAGGCAGTAGACATTGATAAATTTCTTTATTAAATTGTTGAAGGGTACTGCTGAAGGAGCTTGAGGCGGCAGTCAGGAAGAATCAGCCTGTCCGTTACGAGGATGCTTACATGGAAACAAAACTCACTTTGAGGTAATCTTGATTTCTGTATCTAATTTTCAAATTTATTACATAGAAAATTATCGTTTTTTTAGAGTTTAGTGGTTTCACTACCGTGGTACCACCCACAGTTTACTACATAGGTACACCCATGGGTGCGGTATTCTTCTTTTCTTTGAAAATCTCTTGAAAAACATAACTGTCCATTATCTACAGGGTTTAATTCATAGAGTAGTAACCGAGTTTGGGTTTTGTTCCAATTAAGTCTTGGCACGGACATCAAGTTTTAGCCGATTTTTTTTGGAAAGAAATCAGTTTATGATATCTGATAAGGTTTTGTTTGATGTTCAGGCCACCAACTTTGAGAAACAGGAGACCTTAAATGTACCAGAAGGAATCATGGTCAACAACTCAAATGGGAGAAATGTGATGCTAATTTTGAAGTTTGGATTCTGTTCACCATTGTCTGGCTCTTTCATTCATTTTGTGTTTGACTATCAAACAAATCTTGTGTTTGACTATTTCGGTTGACTGACTGTCTTTGGTTATTGAACAATTGCTTTTAATTTGAAGGTTTTTCGGTGTGCGCGCCGAAAGTTGGGTCTTTTTATTTGGGAATTTCACATAATAGTAGCCAAGTTTGAAAACTATTCCATCAAGGTCACCCATGGAAATTTCATAATGTGAAATAAAGAGGTGAATAATCTTCGTGGAATAATTTTCAAACTCGATAATTGATATTTGAAAATATTTAATGATTTTTTAGAAATCAAATTCACTTTCCAAGATTTTGGGTCGAATATAGTTTTCCTATTTAGAAATGAAACAGAGAAATAAAAAATGCTTTAGTTGAAAATGAACAATGGTGAAAACTAAAAATGTTTAATTGACTAAAGATCTTACATCAAGTAAGTGGATGGTGTGGTAGCTGTGTTGTGAATGACCACGCAATGGTCTTGAAAATTTCTCACTTCACCACTCTGTTGGTGAAGGTTAGGTGTGGCGGTCAAGACGCAAAGTAGGAGCGTGGTGGTGAGAGTTATGTGACCACCACCTATATTATTGTTTTTTTTTTGGGTTTTAATTGGTTAGTTAGGTATAGGGGTGAGCATGGTGTTGGATGAGTAGCGGTATTGATTTTACCGAGTATCGAATTTGGTCCAAAGGTGGTATGAAATACCGTACCAAGTATTCATATATAGTATCGGTGGCCGGGTACCTATTTTACCTATTTGGTTTGGGACTAGTCCCGAATACCGAATCTCAAGTACCGATTTAACAATATTCCAAGTATAGAGTACTGAACCGAAAACTCGGTACCGGTTTGGTTTGGTATTTTCGATACTCAAGATCACCCCTAGTTGGGTACTATTTGAGTTCTATTATTTGTGTAGTGATGTGTTTTAGGGATTGAATATTACGAGATTGAGTAGTGTGAGTGAAATGTTAACGCTATGATGTGGTGAGAGTGATGGGTGTGAGGGTTATCGATACTCTTAGTTGTTACCCAAAAAAGTTGTGTAAGGGTTAGAGGTGCACACTAGGGTAGTAGGGTATTTCACTATTTCTATACCGAGCTAGAAGATACTTTATAGTAAAGAAAAACTCTCGCGCAATGTTTTAAGACCGGGTCGACCCGGGACCTGGTGACTAGAGCGGGTCAACATAGAATGGGTTTTTGGTGATTTATGGCCCGGATTGACCCGGCCGGGTTAATGGTTGAACCTGTCGACCCGGTTTAAGTTGACCCGTTTTGACCTGGTTTAGTAGTTATTTAAAAAAAAAAGTTGTTTTAACCCTAAATCCTCCTCTATCCTCGATGAAGGTATTTTTCGTTAGCCACCGTCGCACCTTTAGTAGCTAAAGCTTAAACTCTCGATAGCCACCACCGGTTTAATGTCCGACAGCCACCACCGCACCTCCTATAGCCGCCGTCGCTAGTCCATCTTCTCCCACTCCATTTGAACTCTTTTAGGTCATTTCTTTGCTATTTGGAACTTAGTTATGTTGAATTTGATCAATGTGTTTGGATTGATGATATCGTAGCCATGTAGGTTTATGTTTTTTTGTTATTATAGGCAATTTTTTTCGCAATATATATATATATATATATATATATATATATAAATATGTATACACATATACATACAAGCACATATATATTTGAAAATTCTGAAAATCGGGTTTACTCGTCGGTCGAACTAGTTGACCCGTAACCCGATGAGAAAACCCGGTCAACTAAAAAACCAGGTTTTAAAACATTGCTCTCGCGTGAAGTCCAAGGAGTAGATATATGACTAATTAGTTAACTCATGTCTAAAACACTATATAAACCATTTCCTCTTCTATTTATCTATTTGCCAACTTTTACTATTCAATTATTTTTACTTGAAAATTTAAAAAATTAAAAAGATACATATCCACCTCTCTTGTTTCTACAAGAAGCTAATTCTATAAGTTTTTGATATTTTGAACATCTTTTAACAAGTCAATAAGTATGTGTAATTCAAATTTTCAACCAATTCAACAACAAAATAAGCAGATCAACAATAAGTTACACATATCTATCATAATATTATGATCATCCGAGTTTTTTTATGTTATGTTTTAAGTTTCTTTTGTGGTGTTAAGCGTGTTTATAAGTGTTAATTATCGTAGAATGTGAAAGGTGGTTTATAATTGCGTATATAAATATGGTAGAATTCCGGGGACGAAATCCTCTTTAAGGGGGTAAATTTGTAACATCTCCAAGACGAGTCTAGTATATTAAAATGGAACGAGTGTCACTCTAATTATTGTTTATACTTATAAGAAGATAAATCACGGTGATGGTAAGGTTTAAAGAACAAATGAAAAGATCTTATACAACTTGGCTTCGAAATCAGTTATTTAGACTAATGAGGGCTAGCCTAATTGGGGAAGCATGAACAATGAGGCAGTGGTGGAACATCAAGAAGCGAGAAAGATCGATCATCATAAACGTCAGTATCATAAGCATATCACAACACTCAACCCTACTTGTAAGGAAATGACGCCTTTCAGTAGCTGATACAAAGACAGTTCTGATCAAAGATATTCATGTGCTTTATGCAGTTGGGTTTTAGTGGTAGAACTAGGTGATACTCTATCCTCTAATAGTTTCGAAACATATTTCAATGAAGACTATCATGTTCATATATTTGAAACAAACCACAAAAAGGAGCAATTAGATGTTGTACGACTTTTTAGAACGTATAGCGGTTCATGTTAGAGAAAAACCATCAATTCAAACAATCTACTTACACAACTTATCGCGATTTGGCGGTATTCTTTTATTGAAATATTTCGCTACTTATGATGATAAGTATAGTTTTCAACCTCTTTTCTCGCTTTTCTAACCTAGCGCCCCATGTCCTTCTCCTTAGTTTCGAAACTAGGAATTTTAAACAACTAACTGACATCTACACCTCAAACTGATCTATTTTAAACAAAAATAAGCAATCATCAATAAGCTGCATATGCATCATAAGCTCATCCTATGATCGAGTTTTGACATTTTGGGGAATTGTAAACGTACAAGTTAATGCATATGTACATCATATGTTGATCCTACGCATCAATTATTTTATGCATTTGTGAATCTTAAGCCGATCCTATGAGTTTCTGACTTTTTGAACAATTTTAAACAAACTAATGCATATTTAAATATATATAATCCAAGATTAATCTCAGCCATTAAATAAAGATAATCCAATGACTATAAACTGTTCTCCAAGTTCTCACATTAGGAGGTGTTCTCATTTGATCCTACCCCTCTCTCTCTCTC
>JAUEJL010070086.1:0-16750 GCA_032274825.1 Drosophyllum lusitanicum | reverse complement strand
TTCTTTTCAAAATTTAAATTTTAAGTATTAAAGAAAATTTTAAAATGTTATAGTTTTACCTTTAAACGGGTCATACGCATTTTTGGATTGTCGGGTTGACCCTAACCCGACCCATTTATTTTCGTGTCGATTTCGTGTCAACCCGATTTTGACCCGTTTCGGGTTCGAGTCACTTTTTCCGTGTCGGGTTTCAGGTCGACCCAGAAATTGCAAGCCTTAGCTGCTGTTGAGAATGAAACTATTCTGCAGGTTAAATGTTTAAATTCTGATAATGGGGGAGAATACAAAAGCAATGAGTTTGTTGAGTTTTATGTAGAAAATGAGATAAGGATGATCAAAACAGTTCTAGAAACTCCTCAGCAGAATAGGATCGCTGAAAGAATGAACAAGACTCTAAATGAACGGGCAACATGAGATTGCATGCAGGGTTACCTAAGATGTTCTGGGTAGATTCAATTAATACAACGGCATATTTGATAAATCGCGAACCCTCGGTCCTATTGGGGTTCAAGATTCCAGAAGAAGAATGGCAAGGTGAAAGTCAAAGATGATGATAGAGACAAACTTAAGGCAAAAGCTAAGAAGTGTGTGTTCATTGGTTATGGCTCAGATGAAATAGGATATCTGTTTTGGGATGATCGGGCTAAAAAGGTCATCAAAAGCAGAGATGTCACCTTTAATGAAAATTTACTTTATAAAGTCAAATCTTCAGCAAATTCTAAGACTGTAAGAGTATCCAACAAGAAAGATCAAGTAGTGTTTGAAGATGACACAGATGATGACCTTGCAAATCCAAGTAAACTTTCAGAAAATGTTAAGAGTTCAGAAACCAGTTGGGATTCAGAAAGCTGTGGGGGACTTGGAAATAATGGGAGCACAGGTGATAGTGGGAGCTCAAATGACAATGACACTAATGATGCATCCACTTTAAGAAGATCCACAAGAAATAGAAGGCATCCAACTAGATACTCTTCATCAGCAAACTATTTGCTATTGGCCGAAAATGATAAACTAGAATCTTATTTAAAGGTCTTAAAAGTTAAAGAATTCATACAGTAGGAGAAGGCTATGAGGGATGAGATGGATTCATTTAAGAAGAACCACACATAGTCTTTAGTCAATTTACCAGTAGGAAATAAAGCTTTACGGAATAAATGGGTGTTTAGGGTTAAAAAAGAATCTAATAGCAGTAAACGGTACAAGGCAAGATTGGTATCAAAGGGGTTCCAACAGAAAAAGAGGGGTTGATTATAATTAAATCTTCTCTCCAGTTGTGAAGATGACTATAATTAGACTGGTCCTTAGTATCATTGCAGCAAAAAACTTACATCTAGAGAAGCTAGATGTTAAGACAACATTCTTACATGGTGACCTTGATGAAGACATCTATATGGTATAGCCATAGGGTTTTCAGATTGCTAGTAAGTAAAACCTGGTGTGCAAATTAAAGAAAAGCCTGTATGGGTAAAGCAAGCACCAAGGCAATGGTACTTGAAATTTGACAGTTTTATACAGAGGAATGGTTACACGAGATGTGAGATGGATCACTGCTGTTACCCGAAGAAATTCATATTCTTTTATATAATATATTGCTATTATATGTTGATGACATGTTGATTTAAGGATCAGATATGGCAGAAATCAACAAGTTAAAAAAATAGTTATCTCAAGACTTAGAGATGAAAGATTTGGGTGTTGCAAGACAGATACTTGGCATGACTATTATCAGAGTTAGAATAAAAGGTACTCTAAAACTTTTTCAAGAAAAACATTTTTTGAAAGTTTTAGATAAGTTCAGGATGAATGACGCTAGAGTCAGAAGCACACCTATGGCTACTCATTTGAAATTATCAAAGAAAAAATCCCCTTAGACGGATGAAGACAAAGATGAAATGGCTAAAGTTCCTTATGCATCAGTAGTTGGCAGTTTAATGTATGCAATGGTTTGCACTAGGCCAGATATTGCTCATGCAGTGGGAGTTATAAGCATGTTTATGTCTAATCATTGTAAAGAGCATTGGGAAGCGGTTAAGTGGTTGTTACGCTACTTGAAGGGTACTTCTAAAACTACATTGTGTTTGAGAATGAATGATGTTATTTTAGAAGGCTTTGCAGATGCAGATTTGAGGGGTTGTTCAAATTTAGGCAAGAGGACTACGGTTTTTGTGTTAAGTGTTGGTGGAGTAGAAGTTAGTTGGATGTCCAGGTTACAGAAAAGTATTGGTCTCTCAACCACAGAAGCTGAGTACACGGCGATTGCAGAAGCAAGTAAAGAGCTTATTTGATTGAAGAATTTTCCGTTAGAGTTGGGCATGAAACAGGATGACAGTGTTCTATATTGTGATAATTAGAGTGCAGTTCACTTTGCAAAAAATTTGGTGTTTCACAGTAGAACGAAACATATTCAAATGAGGTATCACTTTATTAGGGAGTTGATAAGTGATGGTATGTTGTCCTTGAAAGAGATCCTTGGTACGGAGAATCTTGCAGATATGTTTACTAAGGTAGTGACAACAGATAAGCTAAAGCTTTGCATGGCTTCAGCTGCTCTTCAGATTCAGTGATGAATGAAGACACCGAGCTTGAGACAAAAGAAAAGGTTACAGAGATTACGAGTCTTAGATGGCAGTTAAGCTGATTAGCCTCCAAGTGGGAGATTGTTAAGGATAAGATGGAGGCTAATAAAATTAATTCAAATAATAATTGGATTTACTCGAATCGTGATTTAAATTTTAAATCACACGTTAGTTGAGTAAAGATAGAATTAATTTGAAAGATAGCTTTATCTAGTTTTCTCCTATAAATACATCTTTTGTAATTGTAACTTTTATGCATCAAATAATAAAAGTAATCACTAGTTTGGCCGTGGACGTAGTTTGATCACATCGATCAAGTGAATCACGTAAATTCTTGTGTTCTTGTTTTCGTTTGCTATTTGCTTGTTTGTGTGGTGATATTGTTTGGGTCCATTCCGTGTTTCCTTACATATACCTATTTTTAATTAGGCGTTTAAGCTTAGTTTATTATATATTCAAAAAGAAAACGAACATACAAAGAAGGGTAAAAATTTTAGAAGAGCAACAATCTTTAAATCTTGACCGGACTTCATTATTCCCAGTTTCTTGACTTTTGAAATTCAAAGTTCTTTAATTTAAATCAAAATTATTAGAGATAATTTTATATATACTCTTCTTAAACCTTAAAATATAATATTTAGTTATTGACTAACCTTAATTTATAAATATTATATTTACTCTTTATAACATTACAAAACATCATATTAACCAAATTTTTTAGTTTTATCATGTTAAAATATTTTATAATTTGGGAACATGTCTTACCTGTTTAATATAAGCACACCACCAAACCTTAAACTCGATCTTAAAGTTAATTAGCTAGCTGCTCAAAATAATACTTGTGTTATATTGTATCTGAACGGGTGTGAGATTTGAGTTCCAACTTAGAGGGTTAGGTGTCTAAGTATGTTTTACTTCATTTATGTTCTACTACATCTACTTCATCTATGTTCTACTACATCTAGACAAATGTTTGATTTTGAGTTTTGTATGATTCTTCAATTATTGCATTTATGTAGTTTTACTGTATCTATATTCTACTGCATATGTGTACATTTCAATGGATCGGTTTAATCTTATCCAATTAGGTGAATTGATTGGATTTCGATTTCAAAAAACAGGACCCGATGACCCAATCCATACAAACAATCATAAAATCCAAACTGAACTAACCAAATTACAATTCGGTTGGACCGGTTTTGACAATTTGGTTTTCCATTCTTACCTAAATGCTTAAAACATTTAATCAACTTCGTTTTGTAATATAAAAATAAAGAACAATGATACATGATGTTAACATCACCTATCCTAGGTGATGTTACACTCATAAACTTCTTAAATGAAAAGTATTTTAGACATTTCAATGTTTATATTTAATTTATCATTTAGATTGTGAGTTTAACATCACCTATGATAGGTGATGTTAACATCATATATCATTTCCCCAAAAATAAAATAGTTTGAAGAAAACTCAAAATATATTAATCAATTACTAACTAAAACAGATATTAATGAAGAAACTCAAACTTACCATATGTATATTCATCCATACTTAATTAATAGTCCTAAGGGACTAATTTTAGCTTTTGGATCAATAAAATCAATGGTCCAGATTGCATTTTAAAATTTTGGACAGAGTGACATTTTCGTAATTATATGTGATGCTTTTACAAATCACATGTGATTGTATACTGAATCACATATGATTGAATATTAAAATTTTAAGACTATGTTTTTTAAATGAATTTTATTGAACACAACTCATTCATATATATATATATATATGATAATTTTTATTTAATAATAATTTTTAATGCAAGTAGCGCGCTTTTTCTTTTAGTGTTAGAAACTTTTTCTTTTATCTTTAACTCTAATATCATTTATGTAATAAAATAATATTGTATTAAAACTTTTTCCTTTAGATATCCAGATCGAATTTATTTGTAACAGAGGGTGTTTGTTTTAGTTTATTTTAAGAGATTTTTAGCTTTTTGGCTTATTTTTTGAGCTTATTAACAATATGGTGATTGACTTAGCTTATTAGCTTAAGCTTATAAGCTTATTTTGAGTAAAAATAAGTCAATTTTGATAAGCCGTGTGAAAGTAACTTATTTTCTTCACATGAGCTTATTTTTGTACTTTTACATATATATCCTTACCTTTTTTTTCTTTTCCCAACACCTTCTCTTCCTTAAATATAAAGCATGTCTTTTTTAGGCATTTTACAATAATAAGTTAAGAAAAACACTTTTTTAAAAATAACTTATTAGCTTATAAGTTATAAGTTAATCCAAACACTTTTTTTCCTAATAAGCTTAAAAGCTAAATAGCTCATAAGCTAAAAAGCTCATAAGCTCAAAAGCTAATAAGCTTAAGCAAAAAAAAAAGCTTAATTACCCAAACACCCCCTAAACCCACACTTTCACCGGCTTAAGTAGAAGAATTGTATGTCGGGGAACGAGGATGACACAAAAGAATTACAGTTTATTTATTTAAGGGGGTGTTTGGCTAAGCTTACTGTAGGCTTATTTTCTTGAATTATTTTAAATAAGCTTCTGTTTTTGGCTTATTTTCTGACTTACGGGTTTATTATAATTTGAAATAAGAAAATAAGTCAAGCTTATGAATAGTAAGCCGAAAAATGGGCTTATGAAAAATAAAGCGAGAAAATAAACCCGTAATAAGCTAAAACAAACACCCCTAAGTATTACGAGATCGACCTCATTTTAGAGAATCACAAACCCTTACAACTTGGCTACCCATTTAAGGTTTCTATAATTAATGGATGATATATATATTTTTCTTGTGGTGAGTGGAGGATGAAGTATGAAGAAATATGACGAGGATATATCATTTATCTTTATGTTTAGTATTAGAAATTTATAAGTATTGTTTCGTTTATTATGAAGGTTGAATATTGCATAATTTGTACATGAAACAATTAAGTGAACACACTTCGTAGTTCGTAATGTTACAGGTCGAATGCAATTCAACAGCTTTTGGCCCTTCGCCATTCACGCACATGGCACATTTCTCTTCTAATAGTTTTTTCCTAAGTAATAAAAAGATAAGAAGAACTTTCATCTCATTATTACGTACAACTTACAAAAATAAATTAACAATAATACAACTTTACAACAGTACTCTTACTGCTGCCTGCATGCTTCCGTTTCTTCATCATCTCACAAGCAAAACTTCTACATCTGCAAGACTGCAACATATATATTCTTCCATATATATGTATATATTCTTCCATATATATGTATATATATTCATTCAAAGTATATATATTAGGTAGAATAAACTAATAATTAATTATAGGGCTCGGCTTCGAATAGGATCATAATCAGATCAAACTCTTAAGAAGGATATTATGTGTACGTGTGCGTATTGCGATTTCTATGTTTAAGCTTTATTTAAACTAAAAACAAAAAGTCAAGTGATATAATGATGTGAATTGGGTTAATCTTAAATTGGAAGGAGGATGATCTTTGACGAGAAGGTGGTGCGTTGTAATAATATGGATAGTAAGGGACAATGGGGTTTGGTGGTGGTGTAGACATAGTCGTGTATCCATACCCACCACCACCACCCCCTCTAGCACCAAGGAACGGAGGTGGAGGGGAATAATAAGGATAAGTTTGCACTGGAGGGGTGGTGGGTTGTGGCGGAAGTTGCGGTTGTTGCTGTGGTTGAGCAGGCGGTGGTGGACATTCGGTGTCAATGGTGGGAGTCGGGGGTGGCGGAGAAGGGATGATAACCGGTTGTTGACAAGGGTTGTCACAAACGTCGCACATCGTACACTCGACTTGATCTTTTGACAAACTCGTGATTCTTGCAGTTACATTTGAAACCGAAATTAAAAGAAAAAATAAGAAGGGTATTTTGTGATCACTCATTTTTGATAAAATTGATAAAAATGAAGGGTGTGAGAGATCATACTTATAGTGAAGATGCATGTGCATGAGTGTAGATCGCCGTACCAGCTGGTAGCTTCTAACTCACGTTACCTTTCCTTGCATCTTCATCATTGTTATTATAATTGATAATAGTCAAGAAAATTCTTTGAAAACTCAAAACCTGGTGATTGCATGTTCATAATCGATTGGTAAACAATATATTTTATCTCCTACAAGCGATTTAGGAGGCCTGCAATCATTCTCTGACAATTGCTTTTGTTCTCTCTCTGGTTCTTCATTCACTTCTGGTAGCTTAATGAGGGTCCAATCGAACCATATGCAATCGCTCAATCTATTGGGTGAGTTCAATCCACCCTCACTCTGTGCAATTGGTCGATATGTTGGTTGACTTCATGTCGGATTTTGTGTTTGGGGACCTAGCTAACTTTGTTCAAGCGACGATATCTTGGGTATTTGTTATCTGTTTCAGATCGATGGTCCCCAAATAGGTAAGTTCAATCGATCGGCAGTTCCAAACAAGTCTTATAAATGGATCGGCATCTTGGGGTGATCAACTCGGCTTTTTGGATTTGGGAACCGATTCTATTCAATCGATGGTGAGTTCATGAAGAATATATGAACTCTAACTCTGGTATCAATTGGCTCAAAGTATCTAGTGTTTAAATTCAGTTTTCAGATTAACAAAATATATAAATTGATATTAACAAACGTATTATATTAAATACAATATTAGTAATAATGCGTTTGTTCGTACCACAATAATGAGACCGATTATTATTTATAGTTACCAATTTATTGCCAACTACTAATTGATTCTACTCGATCAAAGCAGTAAAAGAAAGGCAGAAGGAGAGTGTCCCGTTATCGGACTATGTAAAACAATACTTAAATTGTAAACACCAACCTGAAGTGATCGAATCACAAAGAAACAAGGATGAAGAACCGCACGGATAGAACTCCTGTCCTTAAAGGTGTTACGTCGCCTGTATCGCTGTAAGCCTCAAACGTAACGACCCAGGATTTAATGCAGCCTCTAAACGAAGTTCTACAGCTAAGAACTCGTTTTGTGTGGAAGATTGATGGCAGAAAATAAGATGCAAAAAATGCAGAGAGTAGGGAGAGAGAGCTTTCAATTTGCAGTATTTTCTCAGGAGACTGCAGGTGGTTTTATAGCCAAACCTGCAGTCTAAATTATGACACAAGTGGAGCTGGGGGAGCACTAATCCATAAATCATGGAGTGACTCATATTCCACATTTGATTGTGGATCGGGTCAAACCCGACCCGTCTCACACGGATCAAGTAACCGAACCACGAACCCGCTCAACAAAAATGAATGCTCCTTAGCTCCTAGCGACGATGCTTACGTGCGAAGTGCGCCTACACGTGCCACTCGCGGGCACGCGGCTCACGGCTAGGCGCGCGTGTGGGGAAACCCCTTCTAGACCCCCACCATTTTCTTTGAATTATAAGGGAGGAAAATCCCTTATAAACTCACAAAAACTCTTTCTCTCCTCCTATGTGGGACAACAACTTGACAACATTCAAGTTAATGCCTTTGCATTATAAATTCCAACATCTAGTATTCCTATGGATATGTTTGGGATATATGGGAGAAGGGCAGTATGGTAATTACAAGTAAATTAGTTTTTTTATTGTAAAAAATCACTTTAAAATGGTGTTTTTAATTTTTATACAGATTAGTTCTTATCAAATTAAGTATTTTGGTATATATGTGAATTAATAGGTTTTACAAGGATATACACATAATTTAAAGTTTTATAAGGATATATATATATATATACGTAATTATGAAAGTTTATAAGGAAAGACAACGTGAGTTTTATAAGGATATACATGTGATTTGAAGTTTTATAAATATATATAGTATTTGAATGGGTTGTTATCAACAAATATAAATTATTTATAAGTCAATATGGTGATAATAGTTTATACGAATACTTTTAATCATGGAAGTTAGTTGGGTCTCATGACGAGTATTACTTAATATAAGTTATAATACGGTTATGGGTGTAAATGGGTCTTAATTGGTTATGGATAGTCAATAGGTTATTATAACCCATTACCTCATATTGAATTCTACTTATAATATGCATGATTTATATATATCATATGTGGCTATATATATATTTTATACTTAGGTAAATGAGTTGCAACAACAAATACAAGACGCAATTACAAAACAAGAGCAACATAAAAAAGAAATAGAAGAAATGTAGGCACGTGAAGAAGCGGCAAGACTACGTGAACAAGAGGCTCGTGCCCGTGAAAAAACGGTGCAAAAAAGGTTTGAAGACTTGCAGGGGATGTTACTTTCTCGTTTGAGTTAAATGTTACTTTCTCATTTGAGTTGAATATTTAAATGCTAAACAATATATTATGTACACGATTATTTTCATTTTAATTTTGTGAACTAAATTTGGCTTAATTTGCTAATTGATTTTTTTTTTTGTTTATTAGCTTATATATATTTTTTGTATAGGAAAATAAAGAAAAACACATAAAAATAATGGGTTTAGTTCATAAAAATGTATCCAACTTATCACCTTTTGCTATTATGTGTACCAAACTTTAAAACTTACCATTTAATGTATCAAACTCTCAAAAGTTATCATTTAATGTATTGGACCTGGTATAGCAGGTTACCTGCTAACATGGCTCCGGTTAAGCTGACATGGCGGTGATGTGGCTAATGATGTGTTTTTTCTTTTTTAAAAATAATTCAAAATGAAAATATTTAAATAAAATATTAAAAATAGTCACCTGCTTCATCTTCCAAGGATCTGATTACTTATTCCATACCCTAATTTTATTCCTCTTCTATGGCCCCGATTGAAGATGACTTCATCATCTTCTTAATATTATTCCTTAAGTGTTTGGGTTTTCATTCAAATCTACTTGGGCTTGCGATTTCATCAATCTGCATCTTCTCCATCTTCATTGTTGGACTTGTTTTTGAAGGGCTTCATCTTCACTGCTTCATAGATCTCCATATGCTTCATCTTCATTGCTTGCGATTCCTCAAGTTCTTCATCTTGCGATTTCATCAATATCCATCTGCTCCATCTTCATTGTTAGACTTTTTCTTAAAGAGATTCATCTTCACTGCTTCATAGATCTCCATCTGCTTCATCTTCATTGCTTGCGATTTCATCGATCTCTGTTTGCTTCATCCTCAAGTGCTTCATGTTTATCGATCTGGCTTTGCAATTACAGGTATGTAATTGTCAGGGGTTTGCGACTTCTGATTTTGGGTTTCTTAATCGATGGTTGTAACTTTTAATTTTTAGATTTCCGTTTTGGGTTCTAAGTTAGGGTTTCAATTTTGTGTGACTTTTGATTTTAGTTCCATATTTGAGTTTTGATTTTGGCTTTCGATTTTGGTTTCAAATCTGATACGTTATCATCTTTTTGGTTTGTTTGAAAGTATCGGTTTCAGTTCTAGATTGTTCGAAATGTGGTTCAAAACTCGTTTGAAATGTGGTTCAAAACCCAGATTCTTGTTTAATCAACTTGTTCTTGAATGGGGATTTCGGTTCATAAACAGATTAAGGGTTTTATTAGAACACAATCGATACTTGCTTTTAGATAGTGAAAGGTTCAATTTTGGTACTTTGTTCTTTATTGTGTTCTTATGTTCTATGTATTCTTCTAGATCCAGATGAAACAAATGAATGTTTCTTAGTATTAATAAAAAATAAGGGTAAATGTGACGTGGTAGATGTGTTGGCAAATGAGTTATATAAAATTAAATAAAAAAGGAGTAAATTACCGGTTACCTGTTTAGCAGGTAAACCGATACATTAATTGGTAAGTTTTAAAATTCTAATATATTAAATGGTAAGTTTTAAAGTTCGATACATACAATAGCAAAATGTGACAAGTTGGATACATTTATAGGAACTAAACCCAATATAAAACTAACAATTTGGTTAAATTTGATATTTGGGAATGTTATAAAAAGTAAATAAGATTTTTGTAAATTAGAGTGCACATACACGATATTTAATGTTTAAGAAAGACATATACGAAACTTTATAATAAATATGATATTTTAAAATGTTATAAAGCGTAAATGTGATCTTTATATGTTATGGTGTATAAATACAATATTTTAAGGTTTAAGAATGGCAATTTTTTTAATAATTTTGATTTAAATTAAAGTTAAAATTGAATCTAATTTTGAATGTGACATGTTGTTTGATAAAGATTCTGAATGAACAATTTGAATGATACAATTAATATTTTAACCTTAATAGTGATATATTATATTATAAGATATTATTGTTTAACAAGGCAACATGTGAAATACTAAAATACTTGGTGCTTAATTATTCAAAATATACCTTAAAGTAAAATGATTCAGCGGCATTATTCTGTTTCATTTAACACAGTCTTTATTCATAGACAGTAATTAAACATGCTAAATAATTTTATTACAAAACAAACAAACAGCCACTTAATCTTTTATTTAATATTATTATTAGAAGATTTTATGTATAGGTATTAGAGTATTGTTTCTCTCTCATTTGACAAAAGAATAAGTAGAAAGTGAAGGTAATTTCTTTCACAAAAACCCACCCACCCCTTCAATTATTGCTACACTCATTTTTATACATATAAATAAATTATAAATCTCAAGGGATTTTGTTTTGGTGCAAGTCGTGCCAGCTAGCCGACGCCCTTGGAAATTACGATTACGCCCATACATACCCATTCAGTCCACCCTCAGGACCACCGTCATCCGCCGTGCACCTCCACCCCCGGCGGTCCCACATTCCAAAATTACAACTCACACACTCTTCTCTCTCTAGAATTATCAAAAAGAAGCCCTCTCACAGACAGATCCATCAAAGCGATCTGTGTCCCTTCTGTAATACGCGTTGCTTCAACTCTCTCTCTCTCTCTCTCTAAGAATTTATCACATAACAAGCTGTCGTTGTTGACATCTCTTCGTTCTTCTTCCACCCTCACATCACATCCACACAACCTTTTATTTTCTCTCTCAAGAAAAGAATCAATCAAACAAACACTAATTTTACCTCTTTTAATTGTGGGTAGGTTTTATTTATCCAGCTTTCTTTTCATAAAATTACAAACGTACTTAGCGTTTGCATTTCATTTTCAGTCTTTTCTTTTATTTTTAATGTGGGGTTGGTGATTCTTGTGATTGGGTTTTGTAATAAGAGAGAGAGAGAGATAGCGAGCGAGGAGCGAGAAAGGGGAAAGGAAATAGAGTGAGAGAAACAGAGAAAAACTCTCTACTTCCTTGATGAGTTTCTTAGCAATCTGAAGCGGGGTTTTCATTCAAGATTTCAACTCACACTGATTCAAATCAATGGATACCAAAGGACGGCTTATTGCAGGTTCGCACAACAGGAACGAGTTTGTTCTAATCAATGCTGATGAAGTTGGAAGAGTAAGTCAAACCCATTATTTCTTAAATTTCCACAATTTCTCAAGTTGAACAACTTGGTTTGAGTTATTGTCGTCAAGAATTTGATTTGCAGCTGGAAAGTTGAGCCTTTTATGTATGTATTTATTTCTGTCGGTGGCTTACACATTAGTATAATAATTTACCTTTTTCGACAATTAGATGTGACTCCCTTCTTGGATTCAGGTTTTGAATTCATCTATATCTCAGATGATTTATTACATGATCTCAAATACCCATAAGTGTTCATAGTTAAAGATCCCCAACTTATGTCTTGCGATTGCCGGTATCTTTGATGTGCAATTGGATTCTGAGTTGACTAAGGTGAGAATTTTGATGTGAAGCTAAATTTTGGTTTTTTATTTGTTTAGGTGACTAGTGTGAAAGAATTAAGTGGGCAGATTTGTCAGATTTGTGGAGATGAGATCGAAATAACAGTGGATGGTGAACCATTTGTTGCTTGCAATGAGTGCGCTTTCCCTGTTTGCAGACCTTGTTATGAATATGAAAGAAGAGAGGGAAATCAAGCTTGCCCTCAGTGCAAGACTCGATTTAAGCGGATAAAAGGTACCCGAAACTCTGTTTTTGTGGTATTTTGATTGTCTTTATAAGTGTAATTTATGGACAAAAAGATTTTGCTTTATATTTGAAGTTAATGACCAGCTATGACTAATTTTAGGGAGTCCAAGAGTAGATGGTGATGAAGATGAGGATGAATTTGATGATTTGGATAACGAATTTGAGATTGGTAGCAATGAGAGGAGAGACCCTCATAGTGTTGCTGAGGCAATGCTTTCTTCACGCCTCAATATTGGTATGGGCCGTGGTTCATCAAATGTTTCAGGCTTTGCCAGCCCTTCAGAACTCGACGCACCCCCTCTCAACCCAGACATACCCCTTCTTACTTATGGTCAAGAGGTAATAATAAGTAATCATTACTTATATCACAACCCAAACAATTACACAGACACACACTTTCTTTTATCTTTTTTTAAAAAGGTGGGGGAGGAGGGGATTTTTTATTTGTCTAATTACATTCAAGTTGTTAACTTTAATTGATAGGATGATGGGATTTCGGCTGATAAGCATGCTCTAATCATCCCCCCATTCATGAATCGTGCAAAAAGGATCCACCCTTTGCCGTTTTCTGATACTGCTTCTTCTGTTTCATGTAAGTGTTTGGTTCTTTTTTAATTTACAGTGTAATATTCTGAATGTTAGCTAAAGGCGTAGTGTTGGACTAAATTTGGTGGTGTTGCAGTGCCGCCTAGGGCAATGGATCCTAAGAAAGACTTGGCGGTTTATGGGTATGGGACAGTTGCATGGAAGGATAGAATGGAAGAATGGCGGAAAAGACAGAATGATAAACTTCAAATGGTGAAGCACCAAGGTGGTGGTGGTGGTGGTGGTGATGATGTAGATGATCCCGATTTGCCAAAGTAAGTGATTTCTTATGTCAAAATAAATTTATATACTTAAGTAATAGTACTTATTCTCCAAGTTATAGAATCTGGTTGGGTATTAATAGAAAGTTTCTTGATGATCCGTTGTTTCTTTTTCTACATTTATCAATCTTTTAGAACACGGTTTTTAAGAAAAAAAACGTGTGTTTGTCTTATTAGCTATGTGGTGGTGTGTGATCTTTGCGAAGCTAGACCCGTTGAACAAAGAAAATCACATGTTTCATCTTCTTTTTTTTAATGTAGAACTCTGTTTTTGTAGGATGGACGAAGGCAGGCAGCCTCTTTCAAGAAAGTTACCAATTTCTTCAAGCAAGATAAATCCATATCGAATGGTGATATTAACTCGTCTTGTGATTCTTGGACTATTTTTCCATTATAGAATCCTCCATCCAGTCAAAGATGCATATGCGTTGTGGCTGACTTCAATTATTTGTGAGATATGGTTTGCTGTATCATGGATCCTCGATCAATTCCCAAAATGGTTCCCAATTGAACGGGAAACATACCTTGACCGTTTGTCACTGAGGTATGAAAAAGACGGAAAGCCTTCTGAGTTGGCTCCTATAGATGTCTTTGTGAGTACAGTTGACCCATTGAAAGAACCACCTCTCATTACTGCAAACACTGTGTTATCCATCCTCGCTGTGGATTATCCAGTGGATAAAGTTGCTTGCTATGTCTCTGATGATGGTGCTGCAATGCTTACTTTTGAAGCTCTCTCGGAGACATCTGAGTTTGCCAGGAAGTGGGTCCCGTTTTGCAAGAAGTTTAGCATTGAGCCTCGTGCTCCTGAGTGGTATTTTGCTGAAAAAGTTGATTATCTTAAAGACAAAGTTCACCCTGCATTTGTCCGTGAACGACGCGCTATGAAGGTCAGTTTGACTTGATTTTTTCAGGTCAAATTTGGAAACTTGCAAGTAAGTTGATCTTCTTCTTCTTCTGTTTGTTTGAAATGCATGCAGAGGGAGTATGAAGAATTTAAGATACGGATAAACGGGCTCGTTACAATGGCACAGAAGGTTCCAGAAGAAGGATGGACAATGCAAGATGGTACCCCATGGCCCGGAAACAATGTTAGGGATCATCCTGGAATGATTCAGGTGCGTACATACAGTTTTTTTTATTTTTATAAGAAATTTTTTTAACACCTTTTGAAATTTGTAAACAAATTAAATATCTTTTTATTGGATAGGTTTTCTTGGGGCAAAATGGTGTTCGTGACATAGAAGGCAATGAGTTACCACGTCTCGTTTATGTTTCTCGTGAAAAGAGGCCTGGATTTGATCACCACAAGAAAGCCGGTGCCATGAATGCTCTGGTATAACTACTTCATATTTTTTATTGACTTGTGGATTGTAATAAATTTCTTTCTATAATCCGCTTTCATTATTGCTTGCTTATATGTGTATTATTGTTTTTTCAAGATCCGTGTGTCGGCTGTAGTTACAAACGCACCTTACCTGCTGAATGTTGACTGTGATCACTACATAAACAACAGTAAGGCCATGCGTGAGGCTATGTGTTTCATGATGGACCCGACATCTGGGAAGAAAATTTGCTATGTGCAATTCCCACAACGATTCGACGGGATTGATCGTCACGATCGGTATTCAAACCGCAATGTCGTCTTCTTTGATGTATGTAATATCAGTTTATAACTAAATTCAAACGTTTTTCTATGAAGAAAAAAAGTAATCTAATATTTTTTGTTTTTATCTTCTTTGTGTTTGTTAAGATTAACATGAAGGGGCTGGATGGGATCCAAGGACCGATTTATGTGGGAACCGGATGTGTTTTTAGAAGACAAGCTTTGTATGGGTATGATGCACCCAAAAAGAAGAAAGCCCCGGGTAAAACATGCAACTGCTTGCCAAAATGGTGTTGCTGTTGTTCTGGATCAAGGAAGAAGAAAAGTAGTAAAGGAAAAACTAAAGAGAAAACTAAAAAGAACAAGAAGATGGAGGCTTCGACTCAAATACACGCACTCGAGAATATAGAAGAAGGAATCGAAGGTAAAGTTATTGTGTTTTCAACTTTCAATGACTTTTATTATTATCTTCTTCTAACATTGCTTGGGGGTATCTGGGGACAGGAATCGATAGTGAGAAAACATCTCTAATGCCTCAGATAAAGTTTGAGAAGAAGTTTGGTCAATCTCCAGTGTTTATTGCATCGACACTTGTTGAAGAAGGCGGTGTTCTTCCTGGAGCAACCTCTGCATCACTCTTGAAGGAAGCCATTCATGTCATAAGTTGTGGTTATGAAGATAAAACCGAATGGGGAAAAGAGGTAAAAGAAAAAATATACAAGTAATTTGTATTAGAATTTTTCTGCATTTGCATTTTGTCATTTTGTAGAAAGAGTAATTAATATGTTTGTTTTTCTATAACAATAATTAAGGTTGGATGGATTTATGGTTCGGTTACCGAGGACATCTTAACGGGCTTCAAAATGCACTGCCATGGTTGGCGATCAGTGTATTGTATTCCAAAGAGACCAGCATTCAAGGGTTCGGCTCCAATTAATCTTTCAGACCGTCTTCACCAAGTTCTTAGGTGGGCCCTGGGGTCGGTCGAGATCTTGTTCAGCAAACATTGCCCGATATGGTATGGGTATGGCTGCGGTTTGAAACCGTTGGAAAGGTTTTCTTATATAAACTCAGTCGTCTATCCTTTGACTTCTGTTCCTTTGGTTGCCTATTGTACTCTACCAGCCGTCTGTCTTCTCACTGGAAAATTCATCGTCCCTGAGGTAACAACCAAAATTTTAACCCCCATTATCGAGCTATGATTTTTTTTTTATTAAATAAAAATTGAAGTTTTTTATAATATTTTCAGATAAGTAATTATGCGAGCATTCTGTTCATGCTGATGTTTTTATCAATTGCTTTGACGAGTATTCTGGAAATCCAATGGGGTCATGTTGCTATAGACGACTTTTGGAGGAACGAGCAGTTTTGGGTTATCGGTGGTGTGTCTGCCCATCTTTTTGCTCTGTTTCAAGGTCTGCTGAAGGTGTTGGCTGGTGTGAACACCAACTTCACTGTGACATCAAAGGGAGGTGATGATGGTGAGTTTGCAGAGCTTTATCTTTTCAAATGGACAACCCTGTTGATCCCTCCTTTGACCCTCTTGATCTTTAACATCATCGGAGTGATTGTTGGCATCTCGGATGCTATTAGCAACGGATACGAGTCTTGGGGCCCGCTTTTTGGAAGGCTGTTTTTTGCAATATGGGTGATTCTACATTTATATCCTTTCCTCAAAGGTATGATGTGAAAACAGAGCAATGTCCCGACTATTCTTATTGTGTGGTCGATCCTTTTAGCCTCCATCTT
>JAUEJL010070075.1:0-16751 GCA_032274825.1 Drosophyllum lusitanicum | reverse complement strand
TAACCTTCTTTTCAGGTGATGGCCACGGCGGGGCTCCAGCACGCGGTTGATAGCTCATATTTCCACAAGCTTCCGCATTGTCAAACTATTTTGTGTTATGATGTATTCTAAACTATTACATTTGAATTCAAGCTTTTGCGGGTTATCGCCCGGGGTTGTATTTAAAGTGATACAATATTTTAGTTTTGACAGATTGTGAATTGTATGTTTGGTAATTGATTAAATGCAAAAAAAAAAAAATATGGGACGTTACAATAACTATTATTAATGATATCTTAAAATTTCGGGTTTTACACATAACAAACGTATATCTCCCTCTCTACTCCTGGTAGTGAGGTCAGAGAGATAGAGAAAATTCATTTAAGAACCGTTTTTATTGCGAGAACCATTGTGGACCTATCAATTATTATCTTGTTTTAATCAAGTAAATTAAATAAAAAGAGCATAATTGTAATTTAAAAATTAGTTATAGCGATTTTTGTGCGCGACGCAATATGGTGTTTACCCCTCGAATTTGTTTTTATTTTCTTGAAACTTGTGATAATTTTTTTCATGCGTTTTTTTCTTTTTTATAGATAGTAAGAATTACTTTTGTTTGTATTTCTTCTTTTTCTTTTTTTCCTTTACTTCATTCTCTATTTATTAATTACAATAATTTTCATTTTTGTTGAAAATTTTGAGTTATATATTAAGTACTTATACCCAGAGATCATTTTTGTTAGAATTTTTAGAGTTGACAATGAGTTTGACTAAAACAACTTTGAGTTGTACGTGCACACATGTACTTAGGTGTACATTTGCATGTGCATATATACACGAGATGCACACGTGCACGTTGCATATATGCACCCAAACGCACTTGTGCTAAAACAAAACCTAGCAGTATGAACATGTTGCGCACATATGCACCGTGCATATGTAACATTATTGTATGTGCTGAAAAAAATCTAATGTAATGTGCACATGTGCACTTATTCGCACCTATGCTCTGAAAAAACTAGTGGTATGTGCACATGTGCACATATCTGATGCCGTGTTAGAAAAAAACTAGCAAAAATGAAAAAATTTCTTTGAAAAAGTATAACAATATAGATGTCATATTAAAGAACATAATTTTCTCGTTAATTTGGTATAATTTTCGTATTTTAATACCTTTGCTTTTGGTAGATATTTTAGTTTTAAGAAAGTAGGGGGTGGTCTCCTCTTTATTTAGGTAATTTGTCTAAAATACCCCTCCAGCATTTTAGGAAAATGAAAACGACAACTATGTTTTTAATTAATTACATGTTTGCTATAACCGGTGTTGTAAAATTCGGCCTTAGCGGCCGAGTAATCGGCGGTTATTTGTGAACCGGACCCTTGCCGTTCCGAATTGAGGCTAATAGGACACACTAATCGGCTTTGGTCAAAATCGGTCAAAAACACTTGAATCGGTCAAAATCGGACAATAAAAGCTTGAATTGGTCAAGGTAAAAAGGTTACCTGCGGGCGATTGAGGTCTAAGAGACGAACCAAAGGAGATGTAGATCAACGAGAAAGGTAAAAATAGATGATGGTCGACGAGTATGAGTCACCTGTGATGGTCAAAATCAACGATTGATGGCGAGGAGTCGCTGGTGACGGGAAGGCGTGTCGGTTGGAGAGGATTTCAACTTCTGATTTATGCTTCAACGTGTCGTATACGAATTGTGAAGTGAAACCTCCTTGGGACCAGGGAGTATTAGGTATCCATGGCTCCATAAACAAATTTGGGCTGTTGTTGTATTGGCCGGCCCATGCAGTACTAACAAGCCTAAATAAAAGCCCTAAAGACTTAAAGAAAAAAGAGCCCAAAAACTAAAATAAATATTTGACTTATTTTGTTAGGCTATTGCTAATTTTTATTTTTAAAAAATAAATTCCTTTATAATTTAGGGTCCCCGTCGAGAAACCAATTAATCGCTTGAAGTTGGTCGATCGACTGTACACCGCCGAGCGATTTTTACAACCTTGGCCACAACTAATATTAACCTTTGATTAATTATAATCACTGACTACAAACGGTTCTCGCAGTGCTCGCAATAAAAATGATTCTCAAATATATGTGTGTGTGTGTGTGTGTATGGAAAAGTTCAAACGAGAACTGTTTTTCGACGAGAACTGCGAGAACCAATCTTAGCCGTCCAATTCCCCCTCTTTCAATTGGATTGCCCCACCCATGAATTCCTTACATGCACCATGCCACACTCAATCCCTCCACGCTCTTCATCCATGAATTCCATTATCCAAAAGGAATGACCAAGATTAGTTCTCGTACGAAAAACATTTCTCATTTGAACCCTCCCCTATATATATATATATATAAATAAATTTTAAATTGTATATCCAAATATAATATTAAAGATATATAACAACGTATGTTAAATTTACACTTTTTCTATAAATATTCTTGCACGTTTATATCGATTACATATATAGAAGTGTGACAAAGTGAGAGAGACTATTCTTTATATTTTGATTGTAGTTATATTAAGTTATCTTTTTATTCATATCTTTTCTTTTGGAAGACACTATGTATTCTTAAAATATATATTAAACTATGATATTTTCTATGGGGAAAATTTTCTTTTGAAATTCAATGGATTGGGATGACCCATTTCATTTAGTGGATATGGTTGTGGACACATGAAATTATATAAAGAGAGGTTCTATATCTTTTACACTTTTTATTCCTATTTATTCTTTTACTCATAAAATTAAAATCAAGAGATAATACGAAGAAAGAGATTTAGTGGATTTCACATGTTATTGTCTAGTTGGTAGGTTAAAAAGATTAGTATAAGAAAATACGATTTTCCTTATTATAAATGAATATGAATATGTACAATAAAAAATTAAATAAATATAAATATGAATATGAAATCACCCGATCTATATCTAATCCATTGCATCTTTAGTCAAAGGTTTAAACTATAAATTAAAATAATTAGCTAAAACAATTCTAGAATTAAAACAATAAATAACGCTTTGCAAATAAAATATTATGAAGGTAAAATTTAATGATTAAAACATATATAACCCAGTCAAATTATAATCTACTAATCTTTTTTGGCATGTATTAAAAGACTGTAAATACAGAGTCCTGTGGTAGTTTAATTTAACTTATGTAATAGAATGTATATTAAAAACTTTAATTGATTAATATAAAATATTTAGAATACAAGAATTAAGAAGAAAGGAGTTAAAATAAGTGTTAATTATAGATTTGATTAGCTCATTCCAAGGTTATAAAAGAACATTTTTAAAGGTTTCTTTGGTGTACCTAGAAAAATGAAATTATTTGATTCCCATGAGACAATGCCCCACCTCCCTTCTCTTCTCTGTCTGCTCTTGAAAACAGATTGGAAGAAAACCTTCTTTTCTCACTCAGTCTAATAATCCTATTAATGCCTTTTCTTTCCTGTCTTCTTATAACACCAAACAAAATTCATATTGCCTACCAGATCTTCCATCAAACACAAAATTTTATCACCGAAATGGGTTCGATTTGAATCTCTGAACCCGACCCAGATCCTGTTGATTTCATCTTCACCCATAAAAATCTTTACTTTTTATTTTCTTTTTTCTGCGACAAAGCCAAATGGAGAAAAGACACATGATTATACTGATTGTGACACTGTCTTCTTTTGTTTTATTTGTCTTTCTTTTCTTAATTTTTGTCTGTAGAAGGAAAGGGTCTGCAAAAAATGAAACATGGGATAAAGAAGCAAACACTGAAGTTAAAGAAAGTGGTGTTGAAGAAATAGAGATGAAAGGGGATTTTGTTAGGTTTGAAGGTGGTGAAGATCTCACTTGTTTTGATATACTGGATGCTCCTGGTGAAGTGATTGGGAAATCAAGTTATGGGACTTTGTATAGAGCTAATCTGTTGACCGATTCAGTTTTGTTGTTGAGATTCTTGAGACCAGCTTGCTGTACTGGAAAGGTACAAGATGTGATGCATGTGGTACAACTTTTGGGGTCAATCAGGCATCCCAATTTGGTGCCTCTTTGTGGGTTTTATTCTGGGCCTAGAGGTGAAAAGCTTTTGGTTCATCCATTTTACAGGAGAGGAAATTTGGCTCAGTTCATCAGAGGTAATTGCTCTACAGAATCTCATTTATCTTTTAACTTCTTGGTGTGCATGATTTATTTTTCTAAAAAAAAAATAAAGAAGAAAAGATTAACTTTTACTTGTGGGTTTTCTTTAAATAATTTCAAGGATATAATGCTGGTGTTGGGCAATGATAATTCTTGTTGTGCTTGATTAAAAAAAAAAAGAAGAAGATTTGATTTTTACTTTTTGGGTCTGCTTTAAAGATTTTCAATAAAATAGTGCCCTTTTTAGGGTAATGATAATCTTTAAAAAAGCAAGAAATTTTTTTAAAAGAAACAACAGAAGAAGATGTTAATAATAGGCTTATAGCTCATCTTTCTTGGTTGTTCATGTGCTAGCGAGATTTATGTCAGTAGGGTACCCTAGTCGCAGTTTATGCATGGATAATGCAACAAATAATTGTACTGAACAAGCATTTGATGCAATTTATTTACAAACCAGTTCATTTCACAAGACCACTGTCAATGTTGTACTATGTGCATACTTAGTTGTACATACCCCTGTTAAGAAGGTTAACATTTTCCTCTTTGTACTTGTTAAGTTAATATCAATCTTTAGATTCATATTTGCTTTCCATCAGATGCTTCTTTGAATTAAGATATGAGAATTAATAGGCAGTCATATATATGACCCATTCTTTTGTGTTAAACTTAACAAGATTTTGCTGATATCTTCAAGATTAGGACTTTGTGATGTGTATTTATTTTGTTATTCAATTAATAAAACAGGACAATTGTTTTCTCTCGATCCTAATTGCCAATCAATATCATATTCCAAAATGACTTGTTTGGCCTTATAAAGTCAAATTTTGGCTCTATTAATAGAGGGTTGTTTGGTTACAATAATACAATTATGTCTGTCTGTAGTGCATGAAATAATAAATTATTCATCTTAATAATTACTACCTATCAATTTTCTTCATATAGCAAAATGGAATTATTCTGGATTTGAGGGAGTTTCGAGTGAAAAAATATTGCATGTGGAGATGCTCTGCCGGGTCATATTAATCATCGATTTTAGATCTTTGTCTTTATCATATTATCTTTGCATATTTAATCTCCTTCACATGCTATGCCTATTTTAATACTTCAGTATATCAAATTTGTGCCGACATTTGACATTTTAAGAGTCAAAATCAATTTACTTTTCACGTTAAGGTGATTTGTTGATCATATTATTATTTTTTTAGTATAATTTGAAACAATAAACACTTCCCTTTTAAAAAGGTTGTCCTCATACACACTATGTAAAGTCTTGCCAACTAGATTGGGTAGCTTATGTTTCTTTGATTCTAACTGAGCAGATGAGAATGGGGACTCTCACAAATGGGAAGTCATTTACAGGATAACAACGGGCATCGTTAGAGGACTAGATTATCTCCATACAAGCCTTCAGAAACCAATTATCCATGGAAATCTCAAGTCAAAGAACATACTTTTGGGAAGAAATCATCAATCATTTGTATCTGATTTTGGCCTGCATCTTCTCTTGAACCCAGCAGCAGCACAGGAAATGCTTGAAGATGCTGCTGTCGAGGGTTACAAAGCACCCGAGTTGACTAAAATGAAAGATTCTAGCACTGAAACTGATATCTACAATCTTGGGGTGATTTTACTTGAATTAATAACAGGTAAGGAACCGATTAATGGGAAAGCAAACCCTGATCAGGACTTCTATTTGCCAACCTCGATAAGAAATGCAATCTTGGATCAACGAATGTCAGATTTATACCATCATGATGTTCTTGAAGATAACAATGGTGGATCAACTCGGGTTAATGAAGATATCATAGTCAAATTTGTCCAGCTTGCATTGGCTTGTTGCTCTCCTTCGCCTTCTCTCAGGCCTGATATAAAGCAGATCCGCAAGAAGCTTGAAGAAATTGGACCAAAATCTTGAAGATTCAGTTGTACTTTCATATTGAAGTTTTGACATGGGTTGGAGGCAGAAATGGTCAAAAATTTCGAAATCTTGAAAATGGCTCGAGGGTTCTGCTATGGTGCTTTGCAAGTTTTACTGAGATGCAGTAGAGGGTTGCACAGTGCCATAGGTTTCCTCACTGATTTTGTATAGCGATGATGACCAAACATGTGTCTATTAAAAAGGGTGGGTGTTTTTGAAATGGGTCAAACATGTTCTTGAAGGGTCAAAGTCAGAGGCTTTAATGGTGGTGACCCATCTGTTGAGTGGTATTGCTGTTCTTTTTTCACCAGGAAAGGCGAACATGAAGATTGTCAATTATTGAGAATATTCAAAAAGAGATGAATTGTTTTCTAGATTCAATACCAACTGTTAGATATGACAAATCAAGGATTCCATTTATTATATAAACTTTAATCTCTTACACATCACATAAGCCGCACATAGAGCAACTCCAGTTCATTTTCTTTAAATATTTAGCTGGCAAATATGGTTGAGACCTTAGATGGGCCAAACTGTCTGCCTGCTAGCAAGGTTGAGTGGTGGATAATAATATAATTAAATTATACAAAGTTAGATTTTCTAAAAATTATTGCATGTGAATCTGGGTCTTTTTTGTTAACAAGTTATTTGGTGGTGGTTGATGATTTTAAATATAATATATTAATATGTTGAATAATATTTGTTCTCTCACTTCATTGTATATCGAGTCTCTTACAAGCGTTGATTATCCATAATGTGTCTAGCGTGCAGATATCAGACAACAACTATTCATATCGAATAAGATCTTTCTATTTCTTATATTGTACACGAGACGATGCATATCATAGTATACATACGTTTGATCTCTTCACACCAGTCTAGCGAGCGGTTTTTACTTTTTATATCTTCGAAACCAAACACATCCTTTTTGAGTCATCAAAACCGAACACATCTACTCAAACTAAATAACGCATCTTATCAAATGGTCTTTCGCATAGCGGTTTCAAATCTCTTTTGTTAATTGTACGAAACCTATATTATGTGTTGTTGCTACATAATTTGTCTAGCACTCATATAAGATAACATAAAAATTCAAAGAGTCGTATTGAATAAGAATATCTTTTGATTTCAACATGGTTTAAAAGAGGACGTAGATCACGTTAAACACATGTCTGATCTCTTCACACCAATTGAGCAGGTTTCATTTTTCCATAATCGAAACCAAACCGATCTTCTTAAACTAATAACATCGGACGAAAGAACCTTTAGGCTAGAGGAATCAAGATTCGTATTAGAGATTCGTATCTAGATGTACACTTCTGTGATCTCTTAATGCCAATCGAGCAATTTTTACTCTTTTGATCATCAAAACCAAACACATCTACTCAAACTAAAAACATAACATCGGACCAAAGAACATTTGATCCAGAGTTCATGTCCCATTTCACACAAAATATAAAATAAATTAACATTAAAAAAGCATCAAGAAATGTAAATATCTTCTTTCCAGAAGACATGGTAATGGAGAATCTAGACATCAACTTTCATGGTATGGATAAATGCTTGATCACGTAAGATGACATAGCAATGCTAGAAGTAGTGTTTCAAATGTCGATGCCTAAAATCAAACTACATTCTTCTTTAAACACGTCAGTGACCAAAAACCCTACCCGCTTTTGATGCTGCAGGCTCTAGATAACCTAAACTGCCATTAATTTTCATGGAACTTGGGGTTTCTCTGGATCTGAACATCAAAAGACAGCACTAAACTATCAGAAAACAGTGAGCATTTATAATATGAATAACAGCAGTAGCAGCCTCACAAGAAGCTGAATTGCGGTATCCAGATGTATTAATATGCCTCCTTACCAAGTGATTGTGGGTTCAAGTTGGGGGTACCAAAGGAGTAGAATAAGGGGGTGTTTGGAACCGTGGAAAATGCTTATAATATAAGCATCTACCCAAATGCTTTTTTTTTCTCTCTCTAAAGTGAGCTAAAAGTACACTAAGACGTTTTTTGTGTCCAAACACCTCAAAGTGTTTTTTGAGCTTTTGATAACACGATAAGACAGAACCACTTCAAAATATGCAATCCCAGACACCCCTTAAATGGCAGGATGCCTAACAAGACTCCACAAAGAAAAAAAATGGGACATTAGGACCTTTAATTACCCACATCAAACATACATACTAAATATTTAAACTCAGAAACCCAAATGGCATATGGTGGTGATAGACGTACACATATATCGCTAGCCTTGAAAAGCAAAGAAAAAACTACTGTATATGTTTAACTAGCGCATACCGAACAACTGTCCACAACAAAAGAAGAAGAAAAAGTTAATTACCACTTTTTCCCTTCAGACATAAGAAAGTGACTCGAAAAATAGAAAGGCACCCGGCCATCGTCCTACTTTTGAAAAGCCATCATCTGCAACAGAGAACCTAAATGGTATAGACGAGTCAAGATCACAAAGCTCCTGATAAGTCTTCAACACTATATTATATCTTATAGCCTTCCCAGGTACTTCAAACACAACAAACGAGTCTTCTTCTCTATCCCCCACAACAAGACAATGTATTACAAATGATTGTCGGGGCCTGAAAACCCCGAGGGCCAGGGTTGTTTCATCTGTTTCTGGGAATTTGGTTATTACATCATCAAGCTCAACATGGTACTTCACTAACCATCCCGAATAGTCTCTGTTCATTTCATAAACATCAAATTTCATACTTGATGGAGGAAAGACATCTATAAACAGCAAACAATCACGCGATTCAACTAAAGGATAACAATGCCTCTTAAAATTCCAGCCATCACGCGTTATCGGAGTAGAAATCCGATCAAACCGATCCTCATCAATCTTTAGATAGAAAATAAACCCTTTCTTATTGATCCAATGAACGGCATCATTCCAATAAACCCCACCCATAAATTCTGTATCAATCTGATTAGGAAATGGTTTTCCAGACATCTTCCAACTCCCTGTTTCTGATGAGTAAATAGCTACACTGTAAAGATGATCGCTCCACATGCATCCATGAACACATACAACTCTATAGTGAGGTGATTTCAAAGGATCAAAAGCTAATGTCATACCACGGGGCCGCCTAAGAAACCAAAGTTTAGGAAGAGTGACAACTTGATTGACTGTAGGATTGTAAACATAATACATTGCTTTGTACACAATTTGTTTTGAGATTTCAAAGAAGTCTTCATGCAGGCTATGACAGAGCATTAAACCATTAGAAGAATGTAGAATCATTATACCTGATTTAGACTCATTCCCATTGAAATTCAGGGTTTTGAACGGAGGTTTAACATTATTTTCGCGATCGAATGGGACGAAATCGTACTCTGAATTTGGAACGTTTACATTACAAATCCGCTGGAGAAACAAACCGCAAGGGGGATTAGGGTTAGGGTTTCGAAGGAGAGAGAAACGATGGTCTGAAATAAGAGAGCGCCAGTGTTTCGATACGCATTTTGATCGGAGGAGTGATCGGATGGGTAATCGTAGCAAGATATCTATCAAAACATCGTCGTGAGAAGCTAAAGCGGCTGATGTTAAAATCTCTTCTTGTTCTTCATCATCTGCGGTGCGTTTTTTCGCCTTAAGATACCGCTTTATATTCGTTCTCATCGTCACCGCTTTTATAACTTCTTTTGGTTCTCCGATTGATACCGAATCACAGCCCGATGATCATATGCAGTTGAATTCGGAGCTACCAACGATGATTGTGTATGTTGATTCCGACCTGCTAGCAATCGTTGTCGATCCCAATTCGAATGGGGTTTTGTGAGTCCTAAAAATAACCCTTTTTTCCTACAAGGAGATGAGTAAAAGATCACAACAAAAGGTCAATAATTAATGTATGTTTTATAATTTCCCGTTTTAATAATTGTTATTATAGAAAAAAAAATTGTGCAATGTATGATAGAATTGTGTAGTTGGGCTAACGGCCTCCGATCGAGTTTTTAAACGAAGGGGAGAAAAGAAAAAGGAAGGATGAAAAAACTTTCTCTTTCAAACATCCTAAAAGTAGAAGGATTGTTTTAAAGCATAAAAATGGTAAAATTGTCACTCCTTCCCCCCTCCCTTTCCCTTCTTGAAAAAACTTGAGAATACACAACCTCGATGGTTTCTTTCCTTTCCCCTCCATTTCCTTCCAAAAATTAACTCGAGAACAGGCCTTAAGAGAGAACTAGGCATCGTACCTTGCTTTTCAAAGTTGACTTTAGAAAGGCGTTTTATTCTCTTTGTTGGAATTAATTGGATGGGGTATTGGAAGAAATGCAATTCTGTGCTAAATGGAGATCGTGGATAATGGGATGTCTAAATTCTGCAAGAGCCTCGGTTTTGATTAATGGTTCACCCACAGTTGAATGTTCACTCTCAAAGGGGGTGAGACAAGGTGACCTGCTCTCTCATTTTCTATTTATATTAGGCATGGAGGAACTTCATGTGGCAATGCTTGAGGCCACAAATAAAAGACATTTTCATGGGATCTCACTTCCTAATAATGGCCCGATTCTTTCACATCTGTTATTTGCAGATGATGTGATGTTTATTTGTAAATGGACGATATCAATTAATCTTACAAGGCTTCTTAGATGTTTTCATCTTGCATCAGGACTGAAAGTTAATTTCACAAAGAGTAAGCTATTTGGAATTGGTGTTCAAGATGATGAAATTCATAACTTGGCGTCTTTTTTGAAGTGTGAAAATGCTAAGCTACCTTTCACATATCTTGGAATTAGGGTTGGAGCTAACATAAGAATCACAAAAAACTGAAAACTCGTACTTGATAAGGTAAGCTCAAGATTATCTACGTGGAAAGCAAAAAATATGTCTTTTGGTGGGAGGGTGTCTTTGTGTAAATCGGTACTTGGAAGCATCTTAATTTATTTTATGTCTCTATTTAAGGCTCCTATCAAAGTAATTGATTCAATTGACAAATTATGAAGAAAATTTATTTGGGGTGTGTCCAACTCTGGGAGGCCTAAAATTTGTTGGGTCGATTGGAATAAGACAATTGCTCCAAAGAGTATAGGGGGTCTTGGGATTGGTTGTCTAAAAGCTACCAAGTACCAACATCTCGTTATTAATTAAATGGTGGTGGAGGTTTAAAGTTGAGAATCAAGCTTTGTGGGTAAGGGTGATTGAAGCTATTCATGGCAAAACAGAAATCAACTCGAGTTCTTTCGTAAATTCCAGAAAATCAGGAGTTTGGAACAATATTGTAAAAACAGGTATTGGCCTCTCTTCTTTAAATATTAATTTAGATGATTATTTTACGCGGGTAGTAAGAAATGGCAATAGCACTAGTTTTTGGTGCGATAATTGGTTGGGTACTACTCCATTGAAAGTCATGTTCCCAGAGTTGTTTGAATTAGAAAATTACAAATTATGTACAGTTGCCATGCGATTATCATTTAGTAATAATGGAGGTATAATTTGGAATTTGGCATGGTTGAATGCTTCGGATACATTGAGGCTGTGTAATCGAATATTTGCATTGGAAAATTTGCTCCGACATGTTTCACTATCTGATAATGAAGATGAATGGAGATGGGAAGGAGATCCAAGTGGCACTTTCACAGTCAAATCGTTCAGCAATTCTTGAAAATCTGTCTTCATCGATGAACTTGAAAATGATTAGTTGTTTTGCCCCCTCAAGTCAACTATTTTGTTTAGAGTTTACTTTTGAAAAGAACTCCCACTAGATCGAATTTGAACTCAAGAGGAATCGCAATTCCGTTAATAGGGTGTCCGTTATGTAATATTGAAGATGAAACTGTTGACCACCTCTTTTATTCTTGTATAAGGGTAAAAGAGGTTTGGATTTGGTTGATTAAATGGGTAAATGTAAATGTGGGGCAACACTCTTCATTGGAGCATTTGATTTTCAGCATTCTTGACAATTACTCAATAGAAAAAGAAAAGGAAATTCTATGAAGCATCAATAGGTTGTTTGCTATGGTTTGTATGGAAGGCTCGTAACAATGTGGTGTTTAATGGAAAGAGATTCTCAGCACCATTAATTGTGGATGAAATACAAGCTACCTTATTCACATGGATGAAATTTAGGGCTTAATGTAAGGATATAATATGGTCTATGTGGTGTTGTAATCCCTCTATTTTTGTCTAGCTTTAATTGTAATCA
The DNA here is from genome assembly GCA_032274825.1 of Drosophyllum lusitanicum. Classification (NCBI taxonomy): domain Eukaryota; kingdom Viridiplantae; phylum Streptophyta; class Magnoliopsida; order Caryophyllales; family Drosophyllaceae; genus Drosophyllum; species Drosophyllum lusitanicum. The sequence continues at coordinate 4,546 of JAUEJL010070075.1, read as the reverse complement.
CTGTATCTAGCACCTTGCTAGAATTTATTTATATTTATAATATTATTGGGTTTCTAGGCGGAGATGATGACTATGCCGATGCTCCTTGTCCAGTTGTTCGTTTTTGCTATTAAAAAAAACTACAAACAATTAAATGAGTTTATGTTTAAAAGTCTAAGATACCTCTCATTTAAAGTGTTTATGAATGTAAAAACATTTATGATAGGTATTGCTAGAAGCATATATCTTATCCTCTTGTTATAAATGTTATTATTAGCAGTTATTGAACTAACAAGTGTAATCATTGGACCCATACAAAACTATTCATCTTGCATACACTTGGTTGAAAAATACGCATTATACTCGTTATCGCTATAACGAGCTATCAACAAATACACTGAAGTATGAGCTACCAACAATGATTTTGCATGTTGATTCACTCCAACTATTGTTGTCCATCCCAATTTAAATCGGGTTTTGTGTGTCCTATGGCACATAGAGCGAAGAAGGAACCCTTTTTTCTACAAGGATACGAGTATAAGATCACAAAAAAATTCACAAATTAATGAAAGAGTTAGAATGACCGTAGTTATAACGGTTCATGTTAACATTATTAGCAGTTATGTTACCATTACTAACACCCCGCACTAACGAGTGTCATAGCTACCATTACTCAACCCAAATAAATTATTTATCTTACATACTACTACCTAAAAAACTACATTATGCTTGTTACCCCCGCAACAAGCTTCACTAAAACGAGCTATCAACCAACCCACCACGAGCTTGACTTGCTCATTACGTCTCTTTGACGAGCTCATTAATAAGCTATTTTGGCTACTCTTAGAACAACATCAAATAGTCAAGTTACTAAAAAGTTAATATAAACATTAAAACCTTGTAAATAAAGATAAATTATATATATATATATATATATATATATATATTCTAATAAAGAGTTACAAAATTTTATTTCTAACAAAAATGATACCGGGGTTATTATTATAAGATATAATTGATTAAAATTTGAGGACGTGCCTACTTTTTATCTTATGTGTACTTTTAATAATATTTTTTTTACAAAATAAAGGGTCAAGTTTAATCATGAAAGTTTTAGCTCATTTTCGGTTTAACTATCAAAGTTTTTTTTAAACGGTTTTACTATAAAGTTTGAATTTGTTATGATTTAATCTTCAAAGTTACTCCTTCATTTTATTTAAACCTTAAATTTCTTTTTCAAATGATTTAAACCTTAAATTTCTTTTCAAATGATTTAAACCTGTTTAACTCCTTGAGGTTTGTTAAACTTCTAAATAAAATAACATGTATAATCAAGTTAAGTGGGTAGTTTACGAAAATGTATCGAAGTTGTCACATTTTGCTATTGTGTGTATCTAACTTTGGAAGCTACCATTTAATATACTAAAGTTTCAAAATCTACCATTTAGTATACCATGACCTTTGATAGTAGGTTACTAGTAGGTCACCATGTTTCTTAATACACTACATGGTAAATTTTTGAAAGTTCAGTACTTTAAATGGTAGTTTTCAGTAATAATTTCGTATTAAAAAATAAATCAAAATAAGAAAATTACTTGTTACCTATCAAACAAGTTTTCTAATAAACTAAACAATATATTTTGAAACTTTAGTACATTAAATTGTAGTTTTCAAAGTTCGCTACGCACAATAACAAAAGGTGACAACTTCGATATTTTTGAAAACTAAACCTAATTAAAAAACCATATAAAACTTAAGTGATTGACCAATTTTTTTAGAAAAAACTTTAAGGTTTAAATCATAAGAAATTCAAAACTTTATGATAAAACCGTTTAATAAAAAACTTTGATGGTTAAACCGAAACTGAATTTAAACTTAGATGGTTAAACAATTATTAACCTTAAAACAAATACTCTTTGTATAAAACTAATCTCTCTCTCTCTAAAGTTCAAACAATCCCGTATCCCTATCTCTTGGTAGCTTCCACCAACATGCAACCTTCGTAGCTTCCGCCTTAGATTTGAAAAGGGCTTCACGGCCCTTTGACAGGACCTTCACACCGTGAAGTGGAAGGGCGGGAAGGAACGCTTGACGGCGGTGAAAACCCTAGTTTGACAAATCAATGAAGAAACTAGGTTTGATACTTTGATTTATTTTATAAGGTTGTCTTCTTCTCACAACAAAGTTTCTTTTTGGTTATTATATTTATCTATTTTTACTTAGGTTGGTGGTAGGGGTATCAAGTATTAACAATGCACGAACTCGACTAACCTATCCCTACCCAAACACACGTTATTTAATTAGATTAAGTTTATTAGAGTATAAAATACTTAAGCAGATTGACCAACAAACCCGAAGTACATATAAACGTCTTTATTAGGGTTCGTGAACTGATTAAGCATTTAGATGAGCCCACATTTCACTTGTACTAAGACCACATTTCAGCTATATTAGATGCTTGGCATGTAGCGTGTGTGTGTGTATAATGTAATATGGCCTAAGAGGAGAAAACAAGCTCATAAATTACCTATGATTTATGAAGCAAAGTTATGTTTGCTATTGAGGGTACGTAGTGAAATGAAGGATTGGTGACTTATATGATCAATCCAATGTACTTTTGCGTCAACATGTATCTTCCTTCCATGTTGAAGTAGTATTTTAATTATATAATTTTGTTTGTGTTTTTGAAAGAAAAAAAAAATGCAAATCAGAAATAGGATTTTAGGTGGTGTTAAAATTAAGGAATTTCAATGAAGGATTTCAGTTGGGTTTAGCTTAATTTGGTTTCAGCTTATTGAATCTTGACTTGCTCATATATTTCATTTTTTAGAAAAGATCAAAATCAAGGCACAATGCACGTTAGATCGATCCATGTTAACAACAGTTAACAGAGTTCTTAATTAATCTCCCATTAATTTTTATTATTTAATTAATAAATTTTACTTATTAGACTATTATTTAATTATTTTAGAGTCTTTTATAAACTCTCTTCGGACCTAAAAAATAATTGGACCAGTCATATATATATATATATATATATATATATATAGGATTAGGATCAACATAGTCCCAACCTTAAATAGAGATCTCAAAGGTTCAATATTGACCATTAGATCTTATAATGGATGGGCATGATTAATTAAAGAAAATAAAAAAATTAACCCTTAAATAACTCCTTTTTATATAATAAAAAGGAAATATGTCAAAAAGAAAACAAACAAAAATCCACTTTCCGTATATAAATCCTAAATATTTGGAAAGAAAATCCTCACACGTTCAAAAAGTCAAACCCTCCGTCCCTTTCTTCGGAGTTCATTATCAGAACCACAGAACACTATGAAAATGAAAATGAAAATGATAATAATATAACAGAACATTATGAAAATGATAACTCCAAAACAATATTTTTTTGTCAATCTGTTGATAGTATAATTGCATTAATTTGTGATAATCCATGCATAGCACACTCATCATTTTGATACAAATAACATAACTTTAATGTTCAATAAGAGCTGCATCAAACTTAATCATCATTTTGAGTACATTTACAGTTTAGTATGGGCTGTACAAAACCTTGTTCATCATTTTCAGTCTAATTATATCATTTTGGCTGTTTAAACCTTAATTTCATCATGCTCAAAAGATTTCTAATAAAAAATATTTATCATTTTAAGTGAACTTACATGTTTGTGTAATGCTATTATAATAATCAAAACTGCTTGAACATCCACAATTTAGTGTAGGCTATACAAACCTGGTTTACATTTTCATTATTTTCGGACTATTTATATCATATTGGCTGTATTATCAATATTTATGTCAGTTGTATATAAATGATTATTAAGTGATATCATTTTGATGTTCAATAATGGCTGCATCAAACTTAATCATCATTTTGAGTATATTTACAGTTTAGTATGGGCTGTACAAAACCTTGTTTATTATTTTCTTCATGTTCAGACTATTTATGTCATTTTGGCTGTTTAAACCTTAATTTTATCATACTCAAAAGATTTCTAAGACAAAGTATTTATCATTTTGAGTGAACTTACATGCTTGTGTAATGCTATTATAATAATCAAACCTCCTTGAACATTAACAGTTTAATATAAACTATATGTTTATCATTTTCATCATTTTCGGACTATTAATATCATGTTGGCTGTATTATCAATATTTTTGTCAGTTTTATATAAATGATTATTAAGTGACATCATTTTGATGTTCACTAATGGCTGCTTCAAACGTAATCATCATTTTGAGTATATTTACAGTTTAGTATGGGTTGTACAAAACCTCGTTTATCATTTTCATCATGTTCAGACTATTTATGTCATTTTGGCCGTTTAAACCTTAATTTCATCATACTTAAAAGATTTCTAAGATAAAGTATTTATCATTTTGAGTAAACTTACATGCTTGTGTAATGCTATTATAATAATCAAAACTCCTTAAACATTCACAGTTTAATATAGACTATATGTTTATCTGTTAGTCCCAGATTGAGTACGCAACAACAAATGTTTGTAGAAGGGGGGGGGTTGAATACAAACTTTAGCTTTTAAAA
>JAUEJL010070064.1:0-16752 GCA_032274825.1 Drosophyllum lusitanicum | reverse complement strand
AATGGTAACTTTTAAAGTCTGATACATACAATAGCAAAACGTGACAAGTTGGATACATATTCGTGAACTAAACCCTCAAGAAAATACACATAAGATAACAACTAACAAAGCCATAAATTGTTTTAAAACCTTGAATATAGCTAAAGAGAAAGACAAACTTATCCTAGATGGAACTATCAAACTAATTAGAGAATTAACACATTACTATCATAAGGAAGAAGAGTAGAAGACTTACATTACTTTCAAATAATCAGTTAACAAAATCAAGGGTTTCTGTGTGATGGTGTCGGTCCTCTTCAACGCGATTGTGTCGAAACAAGGTGGTCCCTTTCAATGGGGTTGGTCACTGGTTGGCCCTCTTCAAATCGATGATGTTGAAAACGGTTTCTAAGACCTAGGATCAATGGTGTTGACAAGGTTTCTACGTTGTGTTCTCAATTGACCTGGGGAAAAGAGTGAGCTACATGTTTAGGCGGTAGTAGGTAAACTTAGATTAGGTTAGGGATACAAACAATTAGATTAAACAAGAATAGGGATTTAATCAAATATTAGAGATAGTTTAGGGATTAAAATGTTCATTAAAATAGTTTAAGGGTTAAACCATTTTAAAGTGTAAAGTTTAGGGATTAAAACAAATTTTATCCTAAGGTAAATTCGGTACGTAATTTTTTTGAAGTTTTTTTGGAGTCAATAGCGTTTTGTTTTGAAAGAAATGGATACAAGTCATGTTCGGATGAAAAAACTTAAAGTTTTTTCTAAACAAAAAACTCTAAAACAAAAGGTATGTTCAGTATGTAGCTTATTGAAACTAATAGCCTTTTGTTTTGAAAGAAAAAACTACAAGTATGTTCAGATGAAATAGCTAGAAGCTTTTTTTTAAACAAAAAAGCTCTAAAACAAAAAACTTCTTGAATGTAGCTTTTAAAACTAGGTGAAACCTTTATATATCAAATTACCTAAATACCCTTTTTAATTATTTTATAATCCCTTCTATTTTTTATAATTTATCCTTTTTTGTTAGTTTACCCTATTCGGCTCCAGCCAGCTAATTCGCCAAACACATATGTAACTAAAATATACAGCTTTTAGCTCCAGCTACCAGCTTTTAGCTTACCAGCTATTTCCGCCAAACAATTACTTGTTCTAAAAGGTTAATAGGTACACTTTAGTACAATTTGTTTTTTAATTTAAATAATATATAAAATAAACAAATATTAAGAAAACCTGCTCGACAATAAGACGGAAAGTCGAAATTTATTACGTGGGTTTTTAATGTTTTATTTAATTTAAAATGTAAGAAATTTAATTAACCTCTTAGCAATAACCTAGATGGTTGAATCAAACCAAACCATAATAAGCCTTTGACATATAAATTCCTAATTCGCTATCACAAATTCATCCGACATGATTCCTCGATATAGACAACAAGCAAATAGCCTCTTGACTCTCGACAAGAGGAACGTGAATTCGCAGTAATGACAAATTTAGTATCGACTTATAACTTTGGAGAGATTATGCTTAAATGTTCTAAGTTTTAAGCTTAGATAACGGAAGTATAGTAATTTTATGAAGAAATGAATTTGGAAATTATAATTTTTGAAATTTAATTGATTTAGTCAACTCTAAATTATGTATATTGACATATACGAGTGTTTAAAACTTTTAAAGGATATATATGTAATTTAAAATAATATATACTTATTATAAAAAAACATGCTGATTAAGATCAAGTCAATAACAATAATTTGATGTAGGTGTGAATGTGTGTTAACAACAACATTAAGATCAAGTCAAATAAGAATAATTTAAAACCGTCAAACACAAAATATTAAAGATTGTTCAATGTTATATTGTCATTAGTCATTGCAAATCTAACACAAATATGAAAGGTTGTTATGGTTGTCGCAATTATGACATAAAGCTTAAAATATAATTAACATAAAATGGAAATTGTTTATTGTCTCCGTCACAAACCCAACACAAATATAAATATATTCTAAAACCGTAAGTAATAGTGTGTTACATGTATAATAAATCGTAAATAAACATCAAATTGTTAGATGTCTTATTTTACAACGGAATTGCAATGACTAATATTGATGACACTGAAATTAGACCTTATATAAATTTATTACAAAGTCAACGTAATCCAACCAAGACAAATCTATTACAAAACTAAACCAATGCAAAATACATCTTACATAATTGTAAAACTCTTATGTCACGAAAGTGTCGTAAAGTCTTGGACATAATTTCTATGCAAATAGATTGACGCAAAGTCTGATGCAAATTTCATGCCTGTAGAGATAGCCATCACAAAATTTAGTCTGTCAAGCCTTTTTTGAGACGGCTGGTTTTTGTTGCAAAATCAGTGGTAAACTTCTTAACAATTATTTAACGACGGATTTCTCAATTAAAAAATGGGTCAAAATATAGTAGCGAAGGCTTCTACCATTTTACACAAATTCATGATCGTGATGCGTTAGGTTACACATGTTTTATGTAGATATATTGAGCGAATGATTACTTTATGTTGGGTTGCACATATATAACCAAAAGAACAATATTTTTTGAGAAAAAGTATTATAAATATGTGTTTTGATATGATTTTTGTAATTTAAAAACTTAGAATGCTAGATATATTTTAATTTTAAAAACATGAGGGTAATGTTTGACCCAGTCAATATCCTAATGTCATGTCATGTCATATTTACACGTCACTATTAACATTATTATTTTCTTGCCACACCAGCATTTTATATCTGCTCCGTCAGCAATAGATTTACTACATCATAAAACATTACATCAGATACTTAATCTCTTAAAATTTAAGTAACGGTTTGAGTTGATGGAATTTTAGAATGATATGATAGTAAATAATCCATAAAATTTTGTGGACACTTTCCAAGATTTGGTTTTTACATATGGTGATTTCCTCATACATGGAAGGAAAAAAAACCCAATTGGTTTGGCAGTAAAGGTGTGTGTATTTAAAGTTATGTAGTACATGTATTCATAGGGAAACAATGTTGAGAAACCCAACATATTCTGCAATGTTGTATGCTGATGTATCAAAGAAGGCCATCAATTAAGAAAAGGCATGATGGTGAAGAAGCAACATATACTCAAGGTTTTGCTCAAGTCTTCATTGGAAAGGTACTTAAAAAAAATAAAATCCCAGTAAATAATCAATACTTTTCTTCAAAAAAGTGGACTTAACTAATTAATTTTCATATGTCTAGAGACTGGGTAATTGAGGTTGATATTGGTAAGTATATTTAAATATTTCTCGAGTAACTAATAACATTGTTGGATTTTTAGACTATAGTTATGTTACTTCTTTGCAAATCGTATATCTTATCTTACTCTATGTTTATTATTGATTTCAAAGTCTAAATTGTTGGCAGAAAATTCTTGCTCGCCAGTTGGTTGTTTAAATGCTCCAAAAAGAGAATCAGATGTCATTGCACAGAGAGGATATCCATCTTCGATCGGAGATTGCTATAATGGAGTCCAAGGTTTGATTCTTGAATACCAAGTTCCTTCTATGTTTTGGCATTTTTTTAGCATGCTTACAATTGGAACCTGTAGTAGACTGTAGACATGGTGAAAATCACAAGTTTAGCATAATTAGCCTAGAAAATTTATTTGTACATATCAGGATGTCATATATTTGAGTCTAAATAGGGAATATCTAATGTTATGTAGCTACTAAATGCGAAACTGATTTACAGAATTACTTTTAACTCTTAGTAAAATTTGTGTAGCTACTAGCCTACTAAATGTGAAATTGATTTATAGAATGAATCTTATTTCCTACATCCTGCTATGCTAATATAATTAGAAATTGAGTACATGTTCTCTCTTCATGTTGTTTGTGGTTGACAGTATGTGAGTTTAATGAGAATACTCTCTTCATGTTGTTTGTGGTTGACGTGGTGGTTGGGTGGTGTTCATCGGAAGTAGAGTCGGTGGTGGGTGAGTCAGTGGTCGGTGATAGGGTGGTGGTGATATTAAATGTTTGTTAATAATTATATATTTAACTAATAAGTAATATTTTATTTGTTCGTTGAATATAAATTAATATTTTTTTAATAAACTAAACTTAAAAAAGGAAAAATTATAAAGAAAAGCAAGGACCATCGGTATAATAAAATAAGAATAGTTCGGACTCTGTATATAATAAATAAAATTTAAAGATGGAGAATGAAATTAGTAACAAACAACAATTTACTTCATATAACTTTTTACATGTAGAACTTTAATAAATAGTAAATTGTGTTTAATAAAGTCCATGTAAAAAACATAGTGCTAAAATTTTAATATTCAATCACAGGTGATTCAGTAAATAATTACATATGATTTGTAAAAGCATCACATGTGAATTATAAAAATATCACTCCGTCCAAATTTTTAAAATACAATATAGACTATTGATATCATTAATCTAAAGGCTAAAATTAGTATTTTAAAACTATAAATTAAGGGCTAAAATTAGTATTTTAGAACTATAATTTATAAACTATATTAAACATTATTAACCTTATTTTGTGACTCGGTTTTCTTTTAGGCCAAGCGTTTCGGGTTGATGCTAGGTGACTTGGGAACACCGGCTCAGTATCTCGATTTGCTTCTCCTCCAAATCACCTCTCATTGCTCAAGGCATCAAGCTCTCAAACTCTCTATTCTTGAAGGAGTGAAGGAAGCTTTCGCTTACTGTCATTAAACTATCGATCAATTATAGACTCTGTCTAATCAAAGGACTAGAGTATTAAGGGATGTAATTTTGTTTGTTGTTTGTCTAATCAAAGGACGAAGGATTACAGAAATACAGACTGTGTCTAATCGAAGGTAATTTGCTGTTTCTTTGTTCATAATTTTCTACTAGAGACTCGGACATTTAGGTAATTTGTTGTTTCTAGTTTTCTAGCTATTAGATGAATGAATTGGACATCAAAGGGACCTGATAGTGGTCTGTGGAGAACTGGAGATGTTCATGGAGTCTGTTTTCCCCCCAAATGATGATGTAACAACAATAGTAGGGTGTGTGATGGTTGTGTGTTTGCATTGAAACTAATAAAATTTCTAACTGCTCAAAAAAAAAAAAAAGATGATGAATCTGTTGTGCTTTGATAATTTGATAAATTTGTGGTTTGCTAAGTCTTTTCTTTTGTTTAGAGTATTAATGAATCTGTTACTTTTTTGGATAAATGTTGTTGTTTAGGCTTCTTGAATTTGTGACCTATTTTTGTTTCTCCCTCTTGCAGAGCCTTGGCCACCATTGAAAAGTTAAAGAAGATTGCAAGTTATGTATTATGTTCATGCAGATTTGAATCCGTTACAGTTTTGTGGTGGAGTACATATTATCTTTTAATAATTAGTCACTATTGTACATCTTATAACACCCATGTCAGATGCATCTGAGAACCATGAAAGGAGCAATCCAAAGCAAAAGACTAAAAACACGATGACTAAATGTGGTTTGGATTAAAAATGAGGACCGATATGTGGCAGCACGAAACGGTAGCAGCCCACTTTGTTAAAAACCAAACCAAAAATCTTTAAAACCGAACCAAAAACCAACATCAAAACAAAAAATCGAACCATTGCAAAACCGAACGGTTTTGGTTTTGGTTTTAGACCAAAACCGAACCGAGCACACTTCATCTTCATATACCAATCATTTTATTATTTAAACAGTGATGGCTTTACTACCACACATAAGTGATAAAAAAGGAAGAAAAAAACTTCTATGTTTTTGCAACACAGCTATGCAATTTGAACTTGTCAACACCCAATTATTATACAAAAACTTGTCAAGCCACCTTACCCTACAGGTCTCCACAACTGTGCTTTGTGAGATTCAAATTCAATGATTGGTAGGATGAATTTGGGCAGATAAGTTTATACTGTAATGGCATAAAGACAGTAAAATCCTTTGCTTCATCTGCAAATAATCGTCATCTCTCAGTCTTACCAAAGAAAGAAAAGATATTTTCTAATAATTAATTTAGAATGGCTGTTGCTGAAATCTTTCTTACCCCATTCATCACCGTGCTGTTTGAGAAACTGGCCTCTGCTGACTTGATCAGCCTAGCTCGATCTGCTGGAATCTATTCTGAGCTCAACAGATGGAAGAAAACCTTATCGCAAATCCAATCTGTGCTTGCTGATGCAGGCCAGAAACATATAAGGGAGAGAGCTGTTCAATTATGGCTTCACGATCTCCACGATTTGGCTTACGACATAGACGATGTTCTTGATGATTTAGCCACAGAAGCTACGCGGCGCATGTTGAATCAAGAATCTAACACCAATAAGGTATTGAAGATCATCCAAACTTGTTGTACTGATTTCTCTCCTCATAATATTATTTATGGTTGTAAATTAAGTTCTAAGCTAGATGAGATTACGACCAAATTGCATAATCTTGCTGAGCAGAAAAATATTTTGGGTTTGAATGATAATGTTCAAAGATCGGTTGGAACTAGTAGAAGATTGGAGGAAACTTCACTAGTTGATGAGTCCAGAATTGTGGGACGAGAAGGGGATAAAAACGCGTTGCTTGGGTTACTTTTAACAAATGAAGCATGTAATCAAAATTTCAGCCTCATATCGATTGTTGGTCTGGGAGGGATAGGCAAAACAACTCTTGCTCAAGTTTTGTACAATGAAAAGAAAGTCGAGGATCACTTTGAACTCATGGCATGGGTTTCTGTATCTGATGTCTTTGACGTGTTTAATATTAGCAAGTCTATTTTTCAGGCTGTAGATGGGGATAACCGAGATTTTAATAATCTAAATCTGCTTCATGAGGCACTTAAGGAAAAGCTGTCAAAGAAACGGTTCCTAATTGTTCTAGATGACGTATGGAACGAAAACTACAAGGAGTGGGAACTCCTACAACGCCCTTTTGTCGTAGGGGCATGTGGAAGCAAAGTTATCGTAACAACCCGGAAGACGTCAGTTGCAATGGTGTTGGACCCTGTTCATGCTTACAATCTCGATCTTTTGTCAAATCAAGAAGCGTTATCTTTATTTGCTCAATACGCGCTTGGTGAACATAACTTTGACACACGCCCGTCTCTTAAACCGATTGGTGAATGTATCATAAAGAAATGTGACAGACTTCCTTTGGCATTGATAACACTCGGAAGGGTGCTTAGGACAAAAACTAATGATGAAGAATGGGTGGAGCTGTTGAACAGTGAGATATGGAATCTGGAGAATGAAAATGAGATTCTACCAGCTCTAAGACTGAGCTACTATGATCTACCTCCAAATCTGAAACAGATTTTCGCATATTGCTCCTTGTTCACCAAGGGTTATGTATTCGACAAGGATGAACTTGTTCTACTGTGGATGGCGGAAGGGTTTTTGTACCAATCAAATGGCAATAAGTCAATGGAGCGTTTGGGTGGTGAGTATTTCGAGGAGTTGAAATCAAGATCCTTTTTCCAATATTCAACTAATGAAAAATCAGGATATGTGATGCACGACCTAATAAATGACTTGGCTACGAGTGTTGCAGAAGAGTTTTTCTTTCGGTTGGATGATAATATGGAAGTGTGTGATAGGAATGAACCTTTGGAGAGGTTGCGCCATCTTTCACTTATTCATAAAAAGTATGGAGTACACAGAAAGTTCATGGCATTTAAAAGAGCTAGACAAATGCGGACTTTCTTGACAATGCCTATTGCGGCATATCATCCTCCACATCTATTTTTATCAAACAAGGTTCTTGATGAATTACTTCCCAAATTACAATCCTTAAGGGTGCTAAGCTTCAAAAATTGTTCAATAACAAAGATACCACAATCCATAGGTAGTCTCAAACATATAAGGTACCTCAATTTTTCCGGTAGTGATATCATATGTTTACCTGAACAAGTTAGTGACCTTTATAATCTTCAAAGCTTATTGATTGCTGGTTGTTATCACTTATCTAGCTTGCCAAACAGTTTCGCAAAGCTGATAAACCTGCGACATTTGGACCTCGACCGTACTCCTTTGTTAAACAAGATACCTGATGGAATCGGTAGGTTAACAAGTCTACAAACTCTATCCAAAATCATTATTGGAGGAGCTAATGGGTTCAAAATAACCGAGCTTAAGGACCTTGTGCATCTTCGAGGTCGACTTTCCATTATAGGTCTGCACGAAGTGATAAACGCTGTCCATGCAAGGGAGGCCAACTTATGGCAAAAGACGTGTATTGATGATTTGCAGATGGAATGGAGTGATGTTTTCGATCATTCTCAAAATGAATCAACAGAATATGAAGTACTTGAAGCGCTAAGGCCTCATAAGAACTTAAGAAACTTGACGATATGTTTCTATAAGGGAAGAGAATTTCCCAATTGGGTTGTGGATCCAACATTTGTTTGCTTAACACAAGTCAGATTACATGGCTGCAGAAGTTGTACACATTTGCCAACACTTGGACATCTAAGGTCTCTTCAAAAGTTGTTTGTGAAAAGCATGAATCGTGTGAAGACTTTGGGTCATGAGTTCCTTGGACCTACTAATTCTTGCAATGGTATTGCATTTCCATTGCTTGAAGTTTTGGAATTTGATGATATGCAGGGTTGGGAGATATGGTCCACCAATTTTGCAGGCAGTAATGCCACTGTTGAATTATTTCCTTGTCTTCGTGAAATTTCAATAGTCAATTGTCCGAAACTAAGTGTAGTTTCAATTGGATTAATACCTTCACTTCAGGTTTTAAGTATAGAAGGATGTTGTGAAACGGCGTTTAGTAGCTTTGTCTGTTTGTCTTCATCAATTCTTAGATTGACGATGGGTTATATTAAAGGACTTACAGGACTCCATGGAGATGTTCTAAAACACCTTGATGGAATTGAATATCTAAGCATTAGATGGTGTGATGAACTAAGGTATTTATGGGAGTCAGAAAGAGCGGCATTCAAGATACTAAACAGTTTACAGATTTTAATAATTGAATCCTGTGAAAAACTAGAATCATTGGGAAATAAAGTAGTTAATTTAGGGACTAGCCTGGAATCTATTAGGATAGTAAATCTACGCAACTGTCACAGACTCGAGCGTTATGATTGTCCTAAGAGTATTGAGAAGTTAGTGATTTTTGATTGCCCTTCTATTACTTGCTTGACCTTCCCAACAGTGCATGAGCTCCCGTCCTCTCTCAAGATTCTTGACATTTGGGGTTGTGATAATCTGAGACAGAGTTGGCTTCAACATAACTTCTTGTCATCACTAAAATCATTTTTCATATGTAGATTACCGAATTTGAGGTTATTCCCTGAAGGATGTTTAGTTCATCTCACCTCTCTCACTATTTGGAATTGCGACAGTATAGAATACATTCCAGATGAAGTCTTTGGTTCTCTTCCCCTTCTTTGTATTAGACAACTTCAGATCCACAATTGCAAGAATCTAAAGTCATTTCCTTATGATCATTTGCAAAGTGCCACATCTTTGGAAATGTTGTCGATAAGAAGTTGTCCAAGTTTAGACTACTCCTTTCCTTGTGGGTTGTGGCCTCCTAATTTAGGTTCACTTAGACTAGGAGGCTTGAAGAAGCCCATGTCAAAGTGGGGAAAGCAAAATTTCCCGACATCGCTTGTTACATTACACTTATATGGAGAATATTCAGGAGTGGTTTCATTTACTTCATTGTCTTTTCTTCTTCCACCGTCTCTAACTATTCTAAATATCCGTGGTTTTAAGGATTTAGAATCAGTTTCAGAGGGCCTAGAACACCTCACCTGTCTTAAAGAACTCCATATTGGGTCATGCCCAAAGCTTAGAGATCTGCCTGAGATGCTGCTACCTTCCTTGTCATATTTGAGTGTGAAATATTGCAGGAAATTGCAAAAAAATTGTTGTAGTAAAAAAGGAAATTACTGGCCTGTCATCTCCCAAATCCCTTGCCTTGATGTATGATTCATAGAGGTATGTTATTTCCTTCTCTCAGTGTAATTTGATTACCAAACAATTGATCCACACAAGAAAAAAGAATTCTAGGTACGATTTAAACGTAACATACGAGCTTACATTACTAATATTTTTTAATAAAACATAACAACAATAATTAATTTTAACTAAATTGGTGAAGTAAATTGTCCAAAGTTTTTTAGAAGTTGTTTCCATTTCACATTACTTGCAGATATAATATTTCCAGACTTTCAACTCATAAGCTAAATTGCGAATTATGTGATATGTTTGTACATAGGTGATGGAGTCTTTCATTTGGCTTACATGTCAAATGTACAATTCAAGAAAGGAGAACCAGTTAATAGAAGTGGAAATGAAAGATTTCAAGAACCAGTGAAGAAGAACTGCCTTGTTTTATGTGTCATTTGCTCTAAGAGATCAAAGGTTTACTCCTACGGTAAGTTTATTCGACAGCCCACCTGAAAACAATAACTTAAAAGTATTCAGTTGTGATGAAAAGTGTCTGCATTTATTGGCTGGACAGAATTCTACCATCTGTTTAATTTCAAAGTTTCATTCTGAATAGTTGCTATATATTATTTCAAAAATATTTTCGATCATGCTACCTAGTTTAGTTCACCATACATTCTGTGTTCTATGTTTGACCACTTGTTAGGATTTAAATGTTCGATCTTTTATTGTTAAGAGAATGATAGTCCATGAAGTTCAATTGTGTTTGTGTTATATTTCATTTCGGTGGCAACAAGGGTATTATAATTAGGATCGAAAAGCACAAAGCTTCTTCGTCATTGGGCGAGAACGAATCTGTTATAATTCGGAAGAAGAAGTTGACATATTCAGTTTTAACAAGAAACTCGATTTGCTTAAGTTGCAATAATACAGATATTGACACAAAGTCAGAAACTCCCTCCATAGAATTATTTTTCAGAAACAAGGAAATTAGAAATATATGAACATCTATGTTGGGATGCTAGATATCATGTTTATAAGTTTAAGAGTTAATTACAAAAATGGTCCATGTGGTTGTCAATGATTTTCACTTTTAGTCCTTTAACTTTAAAAATTACGAAAATAGTCACTGTGGTTGTTACTTTGTTTCAGTTTTGGTCATTTACACTAACTGGTGTTAACTTTGACTGATAGTCAAAAGGCATTTTGGTCAATTTCCATTTTGGTCAATTTCCATTTTATCTTTGTTACCAAACAACTTCTAACATCTTTTAACCCTTTTTGTTAAAATTAATAATTAATTAACCTTTAATCATAGTTAACTAATAATTAATCCGTTATTAATAATGTTAAGTAATGCTTTTATATATATAAATTACTGATCATCTTTGTAACAAATATTATATTCTTGATATTATTTTTCTGTTGCTCATCTTTAGGTTAAACAAATTCTAAGCTTCAAGTTCAAAACTCCAAATTTTATATCAGACATACAATTTATCAAACTCGGATCTGGGCATAAATAAACTTGATAAGAACAAACAAGAACACAAACTTGGATCTTGATTTATAACACAGATACAAAAAACACAAACTTGTATCTTGATTTACAACACAGATGCAAAAAACACACACACAACACAAACAATAGCAACTACCAAAACATCCAAAATCGATCATATTCATCAAGGTTAGAACAAAAGTGATTCTCAAAAGTGGTTCTCAAATTTACCCAGATCTTGGTTACATACAGAGATAAATAGAGTTACATTCAGAGAGGGAGAGAGAGATCAAGAGGGTGTGCTTCTAGAGAGAGAGAGATAGGTTTTACTGTTTTAGAGAGAGGGAGAGGTTTATACTGTTTGAGAGAGAGAGAGTGTGTGTGTACACATGCTTCCAGATCTGGGTTGCATATGCTCTTGATTCAATCGCCCCTGAGATTATCGCATCTAGAGAGAGAGAGAGAGAGAGTTGTGACGTTGGAGATTTGAAAGCGAGGTGTGCTGACGGTGGTTCTGACCTCCGGTGACGCAACAAAGATGGTGGTAGTCTTCCATGTTTGCCGGCGGCGGCGATCTTTCAGGATTGACGGCGGTGGTGGTCACAAGGTCCCCGAAGCACTAGTTCTTAGATGGTGGTGGCGGTGGTTAGATGGTGGTGGTGGTTATTGGTGGTAAGAAAGTTAGAGAGAGAGAGAGAGAGTGACGACTCAGAGAAAGGTTAGAAAGAGAGAGAGTGATGACGGGTGGAGAGGTGGTGTTGGCCGGCAGTGTTAGGAGTGGCGGCGGTGGCGGTAGGCTGTTTTAGGGGTGGCGGTGGTGGTGTGAGAGAACAATAACTTTTAGAGAGAGAAAATGAAAGTAGTCTTGGAGTTGGAGTGTAAGAGATATTAGAGAGAGATGGTGATAAAAAGAAGTGGAAAATAGATGTTTTGTAACAAGGTTTAAGAAAAAAATGTGATTGGAAATAATTGTAATAGGCAAATTGTGTTTGGTAACAAGAATAAGATGGAAATTGACCAAAATGCCCTTTGACTAACGGTCAAAGTTAACACCAGTTGGTATAAATGATCAAAACTGAAACAAAGTAACAACCACAATGACTATTTTTGTAATTTTTAAAGTTAAAGAACTAAAAGTGAAAATCAGTGACAACCATAGGAACCATTTTTGTAATTAACTCTAAGTTTAAATATTTTTGGAGATAAGATATATGCTTCTAGTAGTACATATCTTATGTGCTTCCACACCTGCAAACAATTAAAATGAGGAATATCCGAATATGGTTCTAGAATCACCTATCTTAGGTGTTTCTAGCTGCACACATCCTTTTGCCATATTTTTATATGAAAAATCAAGGTAAAAAACACTGTTATAACAGCGCCACATTTTGCTGTTACAACTCTGTTTCAGGTTCTCTTTGGCAAACTAAATGGTTGTACTTCAGACATATCTTCATATTATAGTGTTGTTTCTCAGGTTTTAAGTGTTATAATCAAGAACTAAAAAACAAGTTAGTTAGTAGAAAGATTGAGCCATACAACAGTCACAACCCAGACTCTCAACATCCTCATTTTGATCAATCTATCTACAAAAATCACCCCCCAAAACTCGAACATATACCGAACCAATACGATTGGTTTCCGTCATTACTTTTGGCACGAGCTGACCTAAGATCATTTGAATTTCTTGCATCTACATGATATCCAAGAAGAAGATAGGCACACTTGAATATCAACAATTAAATGAAGATGCTTTAGCCCCCAAAGACTTGGAACTCTAATTTATACCGGATAACATGATTTGAAGCTTGTTAAGTGTCACCCAGATCACAACTCCTAAACTTTTCTTTGAAATTTCAAGAAACTAGATAACCCATTATGGTTTAGGATATCAGTTATGATGGTTTCACTTAAATCTCCTATATATTTCCCATATATGATCCACAACGCGTTTTTTACATAGTCTGCGCGATGCGCCGGGTGAAATTAATTAAGGGATTAGCTTCTTACATGCATCTTGCTTATTTTTTATAAAAAATATTACTTCATGATTACCAAGTTTCGATATCGTAACATAAAAATCGTTCAAACTTTTTTCTAACCACAAAAACCACAAATTTATAATCAATTTAAACTTAACAACCTCGATTAAATATTTATGAAACTCAATTATCTCACCCAAATTTTTAAGGAGTTGCATAACATACACTCAAGAAAAATATCTAAGATTTAATAAATTCTAGATTGTATGAGACTATATGAGAGAGTCTTGTGCACTTAAATCTATCCGTTCTAATCATTGGGTAATACCTTCATGTTGAAACATATGTGTATCGTATGGTTCAAAGTTCTAAAGAACGTGAGGCATGACGTGGGAGCATGGTCAAGCCTCCTTGGATGCCATGACGAGGTCATGGCGTTTCACAAGGCGTGATTTAAAACGACAATTTTTTTATATAAATTATAATTATGTATAGAAAATTATACAAACAACAATGAAAACACACATAATTATAGGTTTTTGACATAGTTTATCAATCTTTTTCTTTGTTGTCGGTATATCCAACCATCTTTATAACCGGATATCTATATAATACTTAGCTCATATGGCTTACTACCTTTAACACGCCTAAAAAACACTGCTTGTAACGGGTAAAGGTGTGCCAAGCTAGGCCTTAGCATACGTCAAGCCTTACGCCTAAGCGTTAAACTATCTCGTAACGGCATGGTCAAGCCTCAAGCTTTGGCGAAGCTAAAACGAGTCTTTTAAAACCATGGTATGGTTTGAAATAAAGAGGGCAAGGTTGGGTTAATTAGTAAACTTATAGAAAATATAAATTATTTGTCTTAATCATGGTTACAGTAATAACAATAATAATATAAATCTAAGTTATTAAATAAATTATTTAAGAGGTCGCATGTATAAAATATTAACAATGGGCGACTTACAACCATTACAACCATCCAACCTATTTCCTATTGTAGTTAAACTTTTTTCATGTGACCTTATTATTCAGAAAATAAAACAATCCGAATCAACCTATTCATAAGTATGAGTCGAAATTTAGACATCCCCTTCACACTCGCAAAATCCGATTCTTTCACCCATGTTAATGAATATACCGCTAATGGTATACCTAGCACGTGAAAAGTTCATTTGAGAATCGTTTTTATTGCGAGAACCAATCTTAGCTGTCCAATTCTCTCTCCTTCAATTGGATTGCCCACCCATGAATTCCTTACATGAACCTTTCCACACTCAATCCCCCCACGCTCTTCATCCACGAATTCCACTTACCAATTGAATGGCTAAGATTGATTCTCGCGATTCTCACAATAAAAATGGTTCTCAAATGAACCCTCTCCTACCTAGCACAACCTCATCGATTAAATATATTTTCCTAGTCATTAAAAACTTTTGAGAAAACAGGAGGAATTCATATAGTATAAAAATGAAAATACTGAAAACAGCACCAAACAAATGGAATCAAAATTTAGCATCAAGATTCTTCTACTCAACTGAAGTGACGTTTCTTTGTTTGCCATTAAAAGCGTGACAACCAACCATTAAACAGCCGTATGTAAAACCTAACATTCAACAAAATCAAGAAACCCTTAACCGCAGCTTCAAATGCAATGCCTTTAAGCTTGAATCACGCCAACTTCAGACGAAAAGCACTTCCGATTTTCATACTAACTAAGAAACCTCGATAATATATACATAAATAAAACTAAGATAGAAGTATGGTTCAAATAGTTTTTAACTTTAAACTCCGCTTCAAGCACACAACCGTGAGTAAAGAACGTTAACTTACCCATAGTCATTTCATCAAACAGTTAGTGTACAAAACCAAATTCATAAATCAGATGTAGATCAAAGAAAGAAACCGAGCTGTGCAGTAACAATTGGGAGAAAAGGGAATAGACAAAGGAAGTCAATAGCTTATAGTTACTCATAGACACTATACAGTTTACATGTAGGCAAGCAAGTTTTTTAAGTAATGGTTAAAGATATACTCAGAAGAATCGGGCCCTAATCTTGTTATCCAAATCTTTTTACGTCAAAGGGTGTCACTTTAAAAAAAGAGCAATTTGAGCAGGCCTATTAACCCAATAATGTTTGACTATTCATCAAAATTCAAAACAGGCAATGATGCACATCCAATAAGCCCTAACGGAAAGATAGCAAGCTTGAAGAAACACATCGTGCAGGGCGTCGTTTGAGGGACGGTGAATGCAATTATGCAAGGGAGACTAAAAATGGAAGGGTCGTTTGGGCAAGAATGAGAGAGAGAGAGAGAGAGAGAGAGAGAGAGAGAGGGGAAGGGGAGATGAGAAGTACCGGTGGCATACTTCTCAAATTCTCATGAGAATTCAATTTCTCATGTTTGAAGATTCTCACGTTTTTTACTGAAGTTACTAATATACCCTCCAAAATATCATGAGAAAATCCGTAGTTTGCTAATTGATATACTGGAGAATTTCACCACCTCTCTACTTCCTAAACATGTGTGGATATAACTAAAAGGGAAATGCTTATTTCACGAAAGAAATTAATTTATCTACATAAGTTGAATTCTTCATTTACTTAGATAATAGTTTTAGGGGTGTTGTATATTTTGTGAAAGAATTAAAATCTTATGTAGAAGAAAAGATTTAGGAAGAAAAATGAACTTTAATTGTGCTCCCAAGTTTTTTAGAAGAGAAAAGAAAAGATCTTGAAAGGAAAATTATTCCTTATTTTCTTTCTTGATTTTCCTCCCAAATTAGGAAAAGATTTTGAAAGAAAACAAAAAAACACTTCAAATTTCACGTCTTCTCTCATTTTCTTTCGAACTCCGAAACACCCAATGACATTTTCCTTTTTCCCATTAATTTTCTTTTCACATATAACTCTGGAACACAGTGTAAAAGAATGAGCAAACAAGAGACTCCCTTGATCAACACTTCCCACAGACATATTTTTCGAAATGAGGTTGTTATGTTGCGTCTTGTGCCTATGGCCTTCAACTATCAACTAATGCCTATTCCCACCTTTTCATAACATTTACATTTGTCTTGAGAGTAACCGTTTGTAATACATTTTTAGTTCTTTCAATCATTCCTATGGCAACTCTAATCCCAATCCAAAAAAACCATTCCCCTACTTACCAATTTCGAATCCCTTAGGCTTAATATGTAACATCTAGTTATCGACCCCTTTAGCCGATGAAAATCAATTGATCCCTCGTCATATCATATTTACCCTTATAAAACAACGATGAAAATTAGGGATGTCGAATAAATCACAAACATGAGGGATGATAATTGTTGGAAATCAAAGAAACAAAACTTAAATAGAAAATTGATATGTTTTGCACTGA
>JAUEJL010070053.1:0-16752 GCA_032274825.1 Drosophyllum lusitanicum | reverse complement strand
TTTAAAAGCTAAAGTTTGTATTCAACCCCCCCTTCTACAAACATTTGTTGTTGCATACTCAATCTGGGACTAACACATACCCTACGTTATTAAAAACGGACATGTTATCGAGTATGAATTAGTTATCGTCGTCGCATTGCGCAGGTAACATGCTAGTGTATATATATATATATATATATATATATATATTATTGAACACTTGCCTAAAATAATAAAAGTTTTTATACAACTATATATTCTTTTTAATGTTTTTTTATTTATTCACCAATATGTTTATACAAATAACAATATAACATCCATAAGAACCATAATGAACAAACAATAAAAACGAACCAACGAACCTCTTTCTAACTTTCAATTCAATGATGAAAATCATAAGACAAACAATAATCAAAAAGCCCAAAAAATTTCTAAATTCGCAATTGAACATATATACAGAAACCCGGATCTACACAAAAAGTTTCATTCATTAATAAACAAAAAACCTGGTTTCCTGATCTAAATCTTTTGTTCATTAATAAACATAGAAAAAACCAGATCTTACACTTCATCAATCCGGGAAAAAAGAACAAAATAAAAATAAAAATAGGGGATGATGTAAATTGCTTCAGCAAAGGTCTGCCTTTCATAGTGTCCTTCGAAGATCTGACTGTGGTGTATCTTCCGACCACAAAAAAAACCGAAACTTTGGAGGAGAAGATCATTTGGTTGTAAATCGACATACCAAAAGAGATAGGGACATACCTCGTCGATGGTTATAGATTAACGGCGGCGACCTACGACTAAGGGCTCCAGATAGAATGGGAAAGGGGTGGTGGTTCTCGGTGGCGGACAAAAGAGTGATGGTGATCTGGGTGGTGACGAGTAGTGGAAATCGACAAAAAGGTAGCGCGGCGACAACGCTGGTGGCTCGATCGTGACTCTGGTGACCTTAATGGTATAGTAAATAACCTTCTCCGGCGACCTTGATGGTTGGTCCGATGAGGGCGGCAGCCGGCAGTTGGTGATTACAGTATGTAGATATATATATATATATATAAGAATTAGGGTTTTCAAAATGAGGGATGTGAGTCGGATGGTATCCATACATATGGATATATATATATGAATTAGTGGTAAATTAATTTAGGTAAATAATATTTGAGGGATAAATGTCTATTTTACCTTTTTGATTTAATTTAATAATTCTTAAAGATACAACTTAATTACAAAAACGCCACATATGATCCTAGCTTTTGATTAAATGATCTGATGGTTGTAAACGCTTCTCACACTTTTCGCAAATAAAATACTTTTCGCATGAACCTTCTTCTACACACACACACATATATATATGTGTGTGTGTGTGTGTGTGTGTGTGTGTGTTACGTAATACACATATTAATATGTGTATATATCTCTAATTTGAATTTTAAAGTCACCCTAAGTTGGATAAACCTCAATCTGAGTCTACGGCTCCTAACAAACATATATATAAACTAACCCTAATATTAATTAAAGTCCAAACCTAATTCGTGAAGCAAATGATCCACTTAGCCAAATTCGGATTATATCCAACAATCTCTACCTTGAGACGAATTTGCACTTGTAGCTAATAAGAAGGCAAACTTTCATTAAACTCCTCATCATAAAAATTATCGTGTGCCAACAATCCTTTGAAATTAGATTGTCATATCAATCAAGCATAAACAAAGCTCAAACTTAGTTGTTGGAATGATGATTAAAACCTCTCCATAAAACTTTTCTTCGGCAATACAAGAAGTGTTTAACTCGATCAAAGTTACTTTAGAGATCTTTAAAACTCCAACTTTACAAGAATACTTGTACTTTTTAATATCAAGAGTATTAAAAGAAATCAATTTTCTTTTTAAGCATGGAACATGTCGAACACCTAACAAAGGCTTATAACACTATCTTGATTTGGATTGAATCAATTCTAGTAATTTTATATGGCGAATTATCTCCCATCAACGTGGAGCCTTCTTTTAAAATTTCTTGTAAAATATTATTAGATAAATGGAAATAAATATAAGAAAGAGATTTACAATCTTTTCTTTCTTTCTCCTCATCAGGCAAAGCCATGGGCATCTTTTCAAGACATAATAGTGCATCATCAATATCAATTTGAGTCAATATTGTCCGCACCTTCACTTGCCTTTAATAAAGTCTTGTATCTCGGTCAAACAACGAAAGAACGTATTTCAAAGTAGTCATGTCGATATAAACCCCGGTAACTTGAAGAAGGATAACCAGAAAACAATGTGGCTCTGATATCACTTGTTGTAAAATAAATATATCGAACTACGTAGAAACGAAATACGAATAAATAATAAAAATGAGAACACCAAGATTTAACGTGGAAAAACCCTTTACGGTAAAAAAACCACGAACATAACCGATGATATCACTATATAAGAAAAATATGAGGAGATTACAAAAACGCAGGTAATCAAAAGATATATATGTGGAGGTTACAAAAATACGAGGAGGTTACATTAAACATGCCCACCATATATATATATATATGTTAAGTAATACACATAAAAATATGTGTATATATCTCTAATTTGAATTTTAAAGTCACCCCAAGTTGGATAAACCTTAATCTCAAATTTGAGTCTACGGCTCCTAATATACATACATACATACATATATATAGAAGATGGTTCATTTGAGAACCGTTTTATTGTGAGTATCATGAGAACCAATCTTGATCCTTGATTAAATTAAATCAATGACCAATAAAAATGATGACTCGTTAATGGCTCATTAATGACGCATTAATGGCTCATTAATGACGAGTATTTCTGGAAAATCAAGGCTCAATCTTTAATGACAACTCACCCGGACGCAATTCACGGTTGAAAAATTATATAAAAGACCAAAATACCCCTATTAATGAGCATTAATGGTGGTTACAAATGACACTAGTGGTACTCGCAATAAAAACGGTTCTTAAATAATCTTTTTAATGTATATATATATATGTGTGTGTGTGTGTGGCAAGGTTCTAAATAGTCTCATCCCTAAACATAGATCACAAAGTTCAAATCTCAGCCATTGATTTAAAAGGGTAAAATAGGCATTAGAAATGAAAAATTGAAACTCACACGCTTTATCAAGAACTCCCCCAACTTTTTATTTTTTTTATTTTTCACATCTTAAATATTTAAATTGTCATGACTATTTCAATCTTGAGAATTGGAGAAAAAAAAGTTATACCAACTACTCATTTTTAATCCCCTTTCAAACAAAACCACTATTTCCGTATTTCTGAAAATTTTATTTTGAAAATGGAAAGCATATGAAAATGATACCAAAATGTTATTATTTTGAATCATGTGAATTTATATCATTTTCGGCTGGAAACATGTGTATTTATATCATTTTCGGCTGGAAACATGTGTATTTATATCATTTTCGGCTAGAAGGAGTGTATTTATATCATTTTTGGCTAGAATCATGTGTATATATCATTTTCAGCTAGAAACATGTGTATTTATATTATTTTTGGCTAAATATGAGTCTATTTTTATCATTTTTATCTGGATAATGTTATCATTTGAAAGTTGTATATTGTTATCATTTTTATCTGAAAAATGTTATAATTTTCAACTGGAAATTATTATCATTTTCATCTGTAAACATGTGTATTTATATCATTTTTGGCTAAAAGGAGTCTATTTTTATCATTTTCATCTGTAAACATTGTATATTGTTATCATTTTCATCTGAAAAAACTATCATTTTCAAATGAAAATGTTCTCATTTTCGGCTGAAAACGTTATTATTTTTTGCTGGAAATATTATCATTTTCAGACTTGGGGGCTGGACGAGACAAAGGGAAAAAAAGAAAGGGGCGTGATTTTTAAGGTGAGGGATTCCTATAATAACTTTTCTTTTATAATTAAATCTTATAATTATTTAATTAATTACATTAATACCATTATTAGATTTTTACAATTGATTTAAAAAGTCTAACTGTCCAGGACTTTTTGGACTATATCTAAGCATATGATCTATATTGATCCAATATATATATATATAGGAGGGATCCAGTGAGAACACATGTTAAATGGAGAACGGTGAGAACACTTGTAGGCTAATTATTTAATTAAATAAATAAGAGATCTAAAATCAACCTGCCTTAATTAAATTAAATCATTAAAATTCAACATACCTTAATTAACCAAGATTAATCTCAGCCATTAAATAAAGATCATCCAAGGGCTATAAACTGTTCTTCGAGTTCTCACATTAGGAGGTGTTCTCATTTGATCCTACCTATATATATATATAACCCTAATGTTAATCAGAGTCCTAATAAAATTCAGATCATATCCAACAGATGGGAATCTGTGTTTCGTTATAAGTGTGTATTTTCTACCTATTTAGTATATACATATTTTCATTTATTTATATTTAAAATATAGTACTATAGGTTTTCAAGTAATAATTACATGATATTGATGGAATGGATAAAAGAATAGAATGAACGAGATAATTGAATGAGTCATTACCATTCTATCGACATGTTTGGTTGCTTTTGTTAGAATGAAATGAATCATTACTATGTGATGTTTGGTAGAGATAAATAGGCCTAGGAATGGAATGAAGTAAATAAGCAATGACAAAAATGCCCTTATAATAAAAATAGATATAACTTAATTTTAACAATTTCACATATAAAAACTTATTTTAATTATAATGTACATCTTAAATAAACTAATATTTGGATAAACTCAAACAACAATTAAGAATGATATTAAAAAGAAAAAAAGATGAGAAAGCAAGAAATCTTGAATTCAATTTACATAGAGGTGAAAGCTTGAAAATACTTGTTGAGGAATATGACGTACACTGTGAGAAATTCCTTGGATTCAATATTCTGTGATTATATATTCATGCTAGTGCAATTAAATATCTATGTGACAATCATGCAGTATTAGTTGAGGGCATTATGGTCATAATCCATTCCATCTACACATGGAATGGAAAAAAAACGAGAAGTAGTGGTTGAATGGAAAAATGGAAAAGTGAGGGAATGAGATTCTCAACGTTTTTTTTCTTTCCCTACCTAAAAACAAACGGTATTTTAGAAGTTGAATGGAATGAATTTTTTCTTTCCATTTCTCATTCCTTCGTAACAAACACTTCATTAGCTAACTCTCTTAGGGGTGTTGAAGAGTTCAATCAGAGATGGCTAAGAAGACACTTGGAAAACGGCCACGATAATACTAGTTATCGTCTCTTTGGTTCTTTAGCCGTAGTTCTTTTGATGGGTTTTTTAGTAGAATTCATCTTGCTTTTCAAATAAATATGCAATATACTAAAGTATTGTAAATTAAGCATGATTTCTTTTACCTAAGGACTTATAGCATAAGGATATCTATAGATTTGATGGTTCTCCGATGAAATGGATAAAAAGTGTAAGTTTAACGTTACGATTAAAATGTATCTTCCGTAGTTCTAAGAAAATAATATTTTTTAAATGTTAGTCTTAAAAAATGTTTGAATCCCAAACCCCGTCGAGGTGCCTTCAATATGGAATATCTCCGACGGTGCTATGTCATGCTTACGTAAGCTAAATGTATGAGACCCACTCCTGACGTCATCATCAAGGCTTATCCCTTTCATGACATCACCAACCACGTAACATCATTGACAGTTAATCTCCAATAATCTATAGTTTCAGTTTGGTCCTCTTTTTGGTCTCATTTCCACTTTTAGTCCCTAATATTTATACTCAAACAACTTGGCCCTTGATCTAATGTTTGGGCAAATCCAAAATCTTTTCGCCCTTCTTCTGTTATGTTTTGCCTTTTATATTGTTTGAACTCGTACTTTACAGATCAAAATCGAACATAAAGCATTTGCTAAACAATTAATTCTAAAACGAGTTGATTTTATTTGCGCGTTGCGACAGATTTTATGTTATATAAAAACTAACATTCAAATATAAATAAATATTTAGAATAAATGAGGGCAAATCTAAACACTTATGATTTGAATGCTATATTGGTTTATATTCAAATCATTATTTTTCATTATATGTCTAACATAATTATAAAGTATTCTTAATCTTTTCAATCAAATAAATGTTATAACAACTAAAAAAATAAGTCATATTAAACTATTCTAATTTGTACACTAAAATTATTTGCTAGAGTAGAAAAATAATTCTAATATTTCGTCTAAATTTTGTAAGGCACATCTGAATTGCATTCCATGGCTTCAAGGGAGTCATATGAAAAAAGGAGCAAAAGGCAGGGAATAAGAATCGAACCTGGAACATGCTAAAACCAACAAATTTAAACCTTAAGAGTTTGTTTGGTTCATGTGATTTTCAGAGATTTCGCAAGATTTGTATTTCAAATCACTTGAATTCTCATGTTTGGTAGAAAAAAGAAGAAAAGTATTTGGATTTCAAATCTTACAGATGCGGGACTTCAAAATCCTTAGGGGAGTGGTGGTATTTCTAAATCCCTCATATGTGGGATTTCGAAATCATGACCTTTCTAACCAATAATCCACTGTCGTCTTCACCCCATCAACCGACGCTTCACTCTCGGTCATAGCCGTTGCCCTAATCGGCCACAACCCTAATCGTCACCATCGTCAGTCTCCACCACCACCATAACCATCCCCCTTCTCCGTCTTGGCGTTTGTTGTTATCTCCCTTCGGCCACAATTTCCATCGTTGCCCTAATCGGCCACCGCCACAACCTTCCCCGTCTCTACCGTCACCCTTCCCCTTTTCCATCGTCCTCGCCCTTCCCTGCCTCCGCCGTCGTCACCTTTCCCCGCCTTTACCACCACCGCCGTCTCGCTTCCTCCTCTCCGTCGTCCTCGCCCTTTCCCGTTTTTGCCATCTCCCTTCCTCGTCTCCGGCTCCGCCACTGTCGCCCTTCACCGCCTCCGCCTCCCCCACAGTCGCCTTTCACCGTCTCCGCCTCCGTCGCCGTTCCCCCTCTCCGTCATCGCCCTTCTTCGTCTCCACCACCCTTCACCTCTTCGTCTCTTTACCGTTGCCTTTCACAATCTCCACCTTTACTGCTGTCGCCTTTCGCCATATCCTTCATCACCCTTCTTTGTCTCGGCCTCCGTCGCTGCCGTCCTTCGAGGTCTCCGCCTCTGCCGCCGTCACCCTTCACGGTCTCCATCTCCGTCGCCGCCCCCCTTCACCTCCTCTTCCTCCGCCGTCGTCCTTCGCCCATAAACGTGTTCAGGTCTAAGATTAAAAAATAAACATCAAAGAAACATACAGAGCTAGGGCTTAACTTCAACATGTAATTATGCTTTCATTGGTTCAACTTCAATTTTTAATTATCTACTTTCAATGGCTTGATCATGAGATGTTAAACTCAACACATATAGATTTAGGTCTCAACAAATGAAAGGAACATGCAAGAAACACATTAAGTTCAACAGATACAAATTTATGGCTAGAAGGCTAGGTGAGATTTGTCAATTCTGGCCTCAAAGCTTGACTTGGGTAGAGCTGAATAGTTAATGTTGGGAGGTTTGGGCAAGTAGCCTCAACGCTTGATAGGGCAGAGTCGAATAGTTGATGAAGAGGGATATGAGTAAAAGGAGATTCAAAACAAAAAACAGGAAATAAATTAGGGTAAACATTGATTGCAATGAAGGAGAGGATATAGCTAGGGAAAATAGGATTTTTTTTTTAAAAGGTTATATAATTAAACGGATTGGCATGTCATCCTATAAATTCATTTTCCAAATCCAAATACAACCCGTTTATAATACAGTTTACACGAGTCAATCCAAAATAATTCAAACCCATTTAAGGTCGTCTGTAGTCACAAACCCATTTTTTTACATGTCGTGTTCGTCTTGTATCAAAATTGTGATCCCTTATTTATAATAGTTTATTACTTATAGTTGTAGTAATAGGAAGAGTCTCTAAAAATTTATGGCCCTCAAAAAGCGACGCACTCACGAACATTGCACTTGTTTAGATGCTCTGTGACACAAATGATAGAAATAAAAAGAGAAAAATTCTATATTATTCTACTTTATCCTCCAATTTCATCCTCATACTCGGCAGATGGTGACACATGAAATCAACTAGTTCTTTTTCATTATCTCTTACTTTGATTTTAACATATGCATTTATCTAATGAGTAGGAGGATGGGTAGGAACAATTTGTATGAGGATATATAACATCTCATAGAAAATGAGAATCCTATTAATCATAGTGATTTTGGACGGTTAATGATCGTCACAATCAAAGATGCAACCCTCAACTTATGATGTATCTGAAGAGTGTTCATATATTAATCTGGCATGTGTATTTGAGAGTGAGGGGTACACCCAAGTACCCAACCACACTATCTAGATTCAAGGGTGGGTGTCTATGTAAAAAGGTGATTCTATTTGAATTATTTAAATATCTAAATTGACACCCGGTAATGTGATGTATACAAGTAGGACCTGTATTAAAAATTGTAATTAATTGACGTGATATGTCTGGTATGTAAGAAGAATAGAGTCCAAATAGTAGCATCCTAAAGCTATGCAAACGGTGCTACTATTTAGACTCCTTCCCCCACATACAAGATATGTTACATCAACAATTATAGTTTTCAATACACATTATACACTCACATATATTACATCACAAGAGATCAACTTAGATTTACAAATGATCCAAATAGAATCACCCTGTAAAAAAGCTTTGTCATTTCTAGTAGACAATTATAGAAAAGCAATAAAATATTTATAAAACTTGCAACAACATTATCTTTAAAGGGAAATAATGATTGGGATTGCGTTTGGAAAACAAATTAATATGTTTACATATTTTTCTAAAAAGTAGATCTTACTTGACTTTCAAAATCGCATTATTAATTTCTATATAAACACTGATTACCACATTTTTTAAAATGCTAGCGAGACATTATATCATGATTATTTGTGTTTTTAGAAAAGTTATAATCAGCCCGTGACTCTTAAAAACAAGGGTTAATTGCTAAATTGAGCAACCTTTTTTAGCAACTTTACCATTTTTAGCAACTATTTTTCCATTAAATTAACATTTCAAGCAAGATTTTTGTCAAAAATACCTTAATTTTGGATATTAAGTCACCAAATCCTAAATAAGCAATTGCGTCGCATGGTAGCTAAATCGCCAACTTGGGCTCGGTAATTTTGGCACCATTTGGTGATTCTTCCGGCCCCATCAGATAATGTCATGTTGCTTATTCGTTTTTTTAATTAATCTCTGAAGCCTTTTAAATGATTTAACACTAGAATTTAGTTTGCCAGTTGAATATTCATGAAGAATAATCAAGATGCATGGAAATACATCGACATGACCATAAAAAAATCTATTAAAGAATATGAACACTAGTGATGAAGATGAACAATGAACAAACAAATAAAGAACATGAACAAATCTACAAAACTAAACATGAACAGTTTGTTAGTGTGATCTAATAGGCACAACCAATGGATTTAATTTCATACAATAGCAAATAAAATCATAACGACTGATAACCATGATGGTGACTTTGGAAATTGATTTCGGATAGTTAATCATTGCGAAAAACACCGTCAGTAAATGCTAAAACAGTAAATTAAAACCCTAAAAAAACATTACGGTCAGACTAAGAGAAAGCTGAACGTAATTTATGGTTAAAACTATTTAAAAGACTTTATGGTTTATAAACTTTAAAAAGAACTTTAAGAGTTAAACCAGAATAATTATTAGACTTTGAAAGTTAGACCATTATTAACTCTTAAAAGTAAATAATTTAATCGACTAAACCGTTAAAGGTAAACTAAAAAGCTAAATCGTAAACCAAATAAAACTTAAGAAATAAAAATGACGGTCAAACTAAACGTTACGTTTGAGTCGTTGAATAAAAAATTTTAAACATAAACTTTGAGAATTAAATAATTTTTAACGCTTACTATGTTGATTTGAAAAATCGACAGAAGATATATTAAAAAAAGCTGATTAATCCGTAACAAATTTTATTAATACACAACACATACAAACAGAAAACAATAAATGATACAAGTTGATAAAATACTAAGAGGCTGTTTGTTAAAACAGAATGATTAAGCACCGAATGATTCCGTGGTTTGAATAATTCAAAGGCTCTGAATGAATCTGCCTCTGAATGTAACATGCTGTTTGATGAAGGTTTTGAATGAAATTCTGAATGATACAAATTATCATTTTAACCTTAATAGTGATATATTATATTATAAGATATGATTGTTTAACAAGACAGCGTGTGAAAGAAGGAGTATTATGGTAAAATACTTGGTGCTTAATGATTCATAATACACTTTAAAGTAGAATGATTGCACAGTCTTCATCCAGAGGCAGCAATCAAACACGCTGAATGTTGAAAGATTCAGCATTCGGCGCTCCCCTTAATTATCTAGTTATGTATGTCGAATGTAATAATGAAAAACTTGGAACCCATGATACCTATATGTGTGTTTGGTCGGACGGACTGGAATAACGAAGGAATGAAATGAACAAGGTAATGAAATGGTTGATAAATTTGAATGATTCATTGTATTTCATTATCATGTTTGTTTTTCATACACAATGAAATGAGTCATTCAATTAAATTATCTTTATATATATATATATATATAATGAAATTTTTATTAGAATAATCATTATATACAACATCTTTAGGAAAGAGGAAATACCTTTTATTTATATATTTTTATGAAGAATGTTCAATATAGTCCATACTTAATTCATAGTCTTAAGGGACTAATTTTAGCCTTTGGATTAATGGCATCAATGGTCTAATTGCATCTTAAAATTTTGGACGGAGTGACATTTTCGTAATTCACATGTGATGCTTTTACAAATCATATGTGATTATATACTGAATCACTTATGATTGAATATTAAAATTTTAGGACTATGTTTTTTACATGGATTTTATTGAACACAACTCATATTTTTATTTAAAAATAATATTTCTTTATCAAATTCTCATATTTTATAAACACATTTCTAAATATATATTTTACTTTTAATTAGTTACTAATTTAATAAAAATATGTAGATCAATAATTTTTAGATAGAAATATTAAACATAAAAAGACTTAAATACTTAGTTAAATCATTATAGAAAATATCTTTTTTAGTAAATTTTATAAATATTTAAAAAATATTCTTATTAATGTTAGTAAAAAACTTAAAAAGTTAGATTAATTATTAAATTCTATTTTATTCTACGATGGAATGAGAAAAAAAATACCCTTCTCCCATGGAATGAAATAGAACGAATCACATTTCTTAAGCAATGGTTCATTTCATTTATGGGTGATTAACAGACAGGTTTATGCCAGGTAATGACTTGTTTCATTCTCTCTCAATCATCCATATCAAACACTGCCTAACAGTTATATTTATATTTATGAATTCTTTAATTTTAAGTTGTATTGCTATAAAAAAAATCAGATGAAAGGTATTACATGGTAATTTCTAAACCCGGTTATCATATTTAATTAATCACTTTGAGGAAATGAAAGAACAAAAACGTCAAGGTAATTTATTAAGCTAGTTATCATATTTAATTAAATCACACATGTTATTTTTATTTTATCATTATGATGACGAATTTATGGACTAAAAAGGGTGCAACCACTAAATGATTTTCCTAGGTCCGCGTCCGCTAACGATGGCTTGATCACGCCGGCTACATGAAGGATTGGCATCCGATCATGCAGTGATGGCTATGTTGCCTTGAATACGTTGTACTTAGCCCATTTCGACTCCTCTCATTAGTTTTTAAATTTATGAAATTAATAAAAGTTAGCTCAACTAAGTAAACAATTGCAAAATTTAGTTACTATTAAATAGTATTTTTTTTAATATTTAGTGCTTACATATGATTAGTTGTTAGTTCAAGTTAGTTATAAACTAATAAAGAAGTCATTAAATAATTATATATTCTTATTTATATATTCTTATAAAAATATTACTTAAGTAAATTTCTTTATACACTTATGAAAAAATTTCATAACAATAAAATAATGAAATTAAATTATTTATATTGACAATTATCCAACTAAGTATTAATATCATCCAAGTTGCATGGGTGATGTCAGAAGTAGGTATAGTACTCCCCTTTTGCTTTTACTCATTATTTTCTTTGTGCCCCAAAGGAGTTTGGTATTTTAGTTCTATTTTTTAAATCAAGCTTACTTTTAAAAAAACAATACATATCAAACATGGCCCCCTCAATTAGTTGCTAAGAGGAGGGTTAGATCGGTTTAAAACCAGATTAAATCAAAAAACACCGTACCAGATCGGAAATCGAAATAATCAATGACTGAATACCGGACTGACCCGGTCCAGGTTGGTTCGGTTCGTCGGTTTTTTTAATCTATTGGTTATGTTATACATTATACTAAACAAAACCGGACCGGACTAAAAAAGACCAGACCGAACCAAAACCGAAATATATAAAAAACAAGGACCAAGACCAGACCGACTAAGACCCATTAGTTTTGATCCGGTATCGATCTATCGTGACGCATGCTCTATCACTAACTTAAAGTCATAGGGTAATTCTATATAACCCCCCTTGATTATCTATATAACCTCTCTTGATTTGATATGTGTGAGTGAAAAAACTACACTAAAAATATAGCCCTCTTAATTTGATATTTTGGTTTGTAAGAAGAGGGGGCTAAATAGCCCCAATATCGTATTTTACAGCTGGCTTTATTGCATAGCATTCGACGCATTGACTAGCCTCCCAAATAATAGGCACGTGGGTGAAATTTGTGAAGGAGAGTCGATTAGGGTCTGTGTGTCTGACATAACATGTGGTTAGGCTTTTCTACTCTCCATACCCTACAGGTTTGTAGAAAACTAATAATTTATAAAAAAAAATATGGAGTCGGCGAGTTTTAACAAATAATTAAAAATAATCTTTACGTATTTCTTGCTGAGTTCAGATTTAGTTCGGAATAACTTATTAATAAAAAAATATTAAATAATTATAAAATATATAAGGTATAAGAATTAAAAAAAAGTAATCGACGACGTTAACATCTAGACTAACAGTAGAATATTTGATGCGAGGTTGAGGCATAGTGATCGCAGAAACGTGGTATAATGATACAAAGAGATATGATTATATTTCTTGTACAGATTATTGTTAAGTTAGGCCAATAAGGTCAAATCATTATTGGTTATAATTAAAAAATGTAATATGATTATAAAATATTTAACATGATAAGATTAAGAATTTGGTATATATGATATGTCAAAATATAAAGGGTAAATATGATATTTAAAAATTAGGATGAACAAATATGGTATTTGATATTAAGGTAGACAAATATGATATTTTAAAGTTTAAGAATAACATATATGAAATTTCTCTAATAATTTTAGTTCTTTTGACCATGAAATGTTAAAATTGGAATTCCAATTTTAATTAAATAGATGATTAAGATTAAATAATTAAATTTATTTTAATAAATAAATGATTATGATAGTTTAATAAATTTAGTACATGTTAGTCTTTTATTTATATTAAAAGATACAAACCAATAATTTTTGGATTATTGCTATCCCTATGAATCTATGATGTGTGAGCATAAAAGATGTTGATTATCTATATTTTTTGTCAATATAAATATATGGGTTTAGTTCACCAAAATGTGTTCAAGTTGTCATGTTTTGCTATTGTATGAATTGAACTTAAAAATTTTCTATTGTGTGTATCAAACTTTTAATTTGTCGCTATTGTATGTATTAAACTTTCTATTGTATGTACTAAACTTGTAAATTTTTTACCCTTTTATGTAACCAAAATACATACAATAGCAACAAATTAAAAGTTTGATACACACAATAGAAACTTTTAAAGTTGAATACACACAATAGCAAAACGTGACAACTTTGATACATTTTAGTGAACTAAACCCTTATACTAAAACTAGGCATCTAACCAACAAAGAGAACGTGGGTACAACATACTACATGTACTACATAATAACCCTATTATAAAGCCATGCATATTATTCCACCATAACTACCCACTACCTCTTGCTGAATACTCGGTCAAACATGGACTATCCACCAGGACCCGCTGACCCGTGAATCGCTAACCCGCTCTATGATAACGAATGATCCATGATCTGACTTATCCCATCATGATTACCCAACAGAATTGGTTTTCAGCAAGAACCGAGTCATGCATGTTTATCTGAGTATTATGTTGTTGCTAAATCTGCATGCACTTATGCAAAAGAAACACAAACACACACATACACACACAAAATATTAGCACACACATAAAACACACAGGGACGTAGTTATGTGAATGCATATATATATATATATAGGAAGGTTCATGCGAAAAGTATTTTATTTGCGAAAAATACGTGAAGCAATTCTGACCATTAGATTAGTTGATTAACGGTTGTAAGCATTTATCTTTATGGCAATATTGTAATTTAAATAAAACTAAATACTAGTTTATTTAAAATAATGAAGGGCATTATAGACATTTTAAATATTTTCTCTCTACTCCCTCCACTCACACTCTCTCGTATAAAATGTGTATCCCACCTACAAACCCTAAATATCCTCTACTCTCTCCTTCTCTCAATTATTTGACCGGCGATAGGGTTTCAAGCCACCACCACTGCCGTCAAAGGCCGCCGTTTCCGCCCTCAAACCCTAAATATTCTCAAAGGCCGCCGCTAAATATTTGGCCGACGATAGGGTTTCAGGCCACCTCCAAACCCTAAATATTCTCAAAGGCGGTATTCTCAAAGGTTGCTGCTACCGCCGACTCTTTTTTCATTACCGCTGACTCTCTTTTTCATCCATTAGGCCGGAGACGGTAGGCGGTAGTGCTAACGGTGTTCTCTCAATCAACCTTCGACTCTCTTCTTCGTCCCTTCGGCCGGCTGGGCGGCGGTGTCGACGGTGTTCTCTCACCCAACCTCTAACTCTCTTCTTTATCCATTTGGCCAGCGATTGTGGACGGGCTGATGGTGTTTTCATCATCCATTTGCCAGTGGCTGTGTAGGGTTTATTTTTAATTTTTTTAATCTACCTACATCTACCCTTAAATCGGTGAATTTAGCAATTATAGGAGTTAGTTTTTTTGTGTGTCCTGTTTACTAATTAGGGGTATATAACGAGGTTTAAATTTTTGGTTAATATATATGTTCATTGACAACGAGCATATATCTGTTCTTGACAAACGAGCATGTAAGTTTTGAATATTTGATTTTTGAACTTTATTCATTAATAAACACATTCTAAACATTCTTCTTTTTTTTATTTTGTTTCTATATTTTAAGGTTTTCTAGTATTTTTTGAATTAAGAAATTTATTTATTGGTTGTTGGTTCACTAATAAAAATACAGAGAAAAGAATGTACTAGAGTGATAGACATGTTCATTGGTAAATATAGTGTATTGGTTGTAGAAAAATAACAAAAAAAATAGTTCACTAATAAATATCTTTTCTATAGATAATAAGTTTTCACTAGTTAACATAGATAGTGGAGAGAAAATATTACAATAAATCATTAGTTTTATAACAGTTAGAAAAATGTTGACTAGTAAATACATTGCGAGAGAGTAAAAATAATTGTAAATCGTAGGTTGTGTTTAGTAATAAACACGTATTAATAATAAAGTATAGATAATTTTTAAAAATATAGAAAAAATTAATTAGAGAGTGAAAAAAATAAATAGAGAGAGAAAATATTTTTGTTTATGATTTACCTTTTGAATTAAATAAAATTTTTAATTAAGATTAATGTGAACCACAAGATAAAAAACTAATAAATGGTTGAAGTTGCTTGTCGCATTTTTCGCAAATAAAACACTTTTCATTTGAATCCTCCCCTATGTATATACGGGAGGGTTATTGTGAGAATGTAAATTTAGGTGATTACGGGGGAACAAATCTTAGCCATCCATTAGATGATGATCTATTAGATCTCACTGTCGTAATTCACCCGTCATAATTCATGCCCTTAGTAATTTATGGTTATGTTATAAATAAAATGAAAGACTAAATATGCACTATCCGATCAAATCAAATAAAGGGTATGGTTATATATATATATACATATATATATATATATACATATATATATATATAGGGTATGGTTATATGTATAACCGCACTTAAACATATAACCCATAAAACCCACATAAAGCCATGACTTATAAGGGTAAAAAAGGAGAACAAAAAAAATTGCTCTGTCTTTCCAAGCGCCACCTCCCCCTTCCTTATAAAAAAAAACCCATTTAGTATTCAAATATTCATATCTTCAACTTGTTTATGTCTTTTAATAAAAAAAATTTACCATATTATTTAGTTTTTAATCCTCTTTAATCTAAGACTAGTCTTGATATATTTCGGATGCTTTTTTCGAAAATGCATGTTCATATATTTGAATTTTCATACATCTGCATGTACATATATTTGTATTTTCATATAGTTTTTCGAAAAATGCATGTTCATATATCAACGTGTTCATATATCCACATTTTTAACATACATTTTTTCGAAAATACATATTCATATAGTTTGCATTTCCTAATTCAGTATACATATTAAATACAAATATTCTCTAGAAAATACAAAATAAATATCAAACAAATATATTTTGAGACAATAAATCAACTCAATTGCATTTTTAACAAACTCTTACATTTTCAATATCTAGTTTCAAAATGCAAAACTCAAAAACACTACAAAAATC